>CAUYPK010159566.1:0-53830 GCA_963574355.1 Loris lydekkerianus | reverse complement strand
CCTCCCTCCTTCCCTCTCTCTGCTCTTCCTTTCCCCCACCCCTCCCTCCTTCCCTCTCTCTGCTCTTCCTTTCCCCCACCCCTCCCTCCTTCTCTCTCTCTGCTCTCCCCTTACCCCACCCTCCACCATGTCATTAGTTTTCATTAATTGTCCTCATATCAAAATTGAATACATAGGATTCGTGCTTCTCCATTCTTGTGATGGTTCACTAAGAATAATGTGTTCTACGTCCATCCAGGTTAATACAAATGCTATAAAGTCTCCATTTCTTTAATGACTGAATATTATTCCATGGTGTACATATACACCAGCTTGTTAATCCAAACCCATTCCTGGGATGGGGACATTTAGGCTATTTCCACATTTTGGCAATTGTAAATTGAGCTGCGATAAACAGTCTAGTGGAAGCTGCAGAGCACCTCAGCCTTTCTGGGGACAGAGGCCACAACAGACTTTCAACTTGGCTTGAGAATCTCTGTTGCAGCCCTTGGTTAGCAGTTTTCAGGCTTTTCTCAAAAGATGATTGCTACTTTGAATGACCTCTACCTGAAGGGAGTTGTACTCTCGTGTCTGTTCTTTTGTTTGTTGTGTTTTGTTTTTGTTTTTTGGTAAAGATAGGGTCTCACTCTATTGCCTGGTTGGTCTTGAATTTTTGGTTACAACTGAGCCTCCCAGTTGCTCACATTGGCCTCCCAAAATGCTAGGATTACAGACATGAGTCACTGGG
Source organism: Loris lydekkerianus (assembly GCA_963574355.1). Classification (NCBI taxonomy): domain Eukaryota; kingdom Metazoa; phylum Chordata; class Mammalia; order Primates; family Lorisidae; genus Loris; species Loris lydekkerianus. The sequence goes on along the minus strand of CAUYPK010159566.1, from coordinate 53,103 downwards.
CCTGGCCTAGCATCTATCAACTGAGCAAACAGCAACAAAAACATTGTCTTTCAATCTGTCTTTGATTGGAGACAATAACCTCACATATATGTGAAAGTGAGTGCAGAGGATTAGATTCAAAAGTAAAGGAACATCACAGAGAGGAAAACCCCCAAGGAAACCCCAGGTATGTTGGAAAACTATGCACCATCTCTCTGTACGTCAGTACAACACACCCAGCCTTTCCTCCAGGGCTGGAACAGATGGTTCTTTCTTCAGGCAAGACCTGGATAAAATAGGTGGCTTATATTTAGGGTCACATTATACAAAATCTGTGTATTTCAAACACTGGTATCACATGCTTCCTGTGTCCAGGTACTCACACTGAGAGGCCCTGAGAACCAAGGTCTGCTAACACGAAACTGGTGTTCACCAACAAGGTGTCAGCTCGCTGTGTGAAATGACATGTGGAAAGAAACACGTGTATGTATGTGATAAACTCAACATAAAGACAGTCCTTGGCATCTTTTTGGAAGCAAGACCCCCTTGCAAATACCCCGTGGGACCTTGGCCAGGGTCATTGGGTCTAATGACTCAATGTGTGTTCGTTAACACACAGAAAATGTTGATGCAAATAATAGCCAGAAGAGAGGAGTGTTCCGTGATGCAGTACTTGGACACCGTGAATGACAGCCAGAGGGATTCTCTGTTTCTTGTGGATGTTTTGCCATCCTGATCATCATGGAGAACTGCATGTAGCAGCCAAATGTGCAATACTCTGCACATGCATTACACCCAGAAAGAACTATAATCAGCGCTGTGGCTTGAATGTGCTCCCCAAAGATTTTATGTTGGAGACTTAATCCCCGATGCCACAGAGTTGATAGGTGGGACCTTTAGAAGGTGATTGGGAGCCCTCATGAATGGACTAACGGTCTTATCACAGGAAAGGGCTAGTTAGTATGGGAGTGGATTCCTGGTTAAAAGGATAAGTTCCACCTTCCACCAAGGAAGTCACAACACAAAGGCCCCCACCAGACGCCGCCACCGTGCTCTTGAACTCCCTAGCCTCCAGAACCATGAGCCAAATGAATTTCTGCCTATTGTAAATTATCCCATCTGTAGTATTTTTCATAAGAACATAAACTTGACTAAGTAAGTCAGAAATAAAACCTGAAGCAATAGACACCAGCATCACTCAGCACCGTGTCCTAAATAGACAACCTGGAGCGAATCACTTGACCACCATGAGCCACTTGTCGTGGTTAAATGGGATAACCCAGAGGAAACGCATCATACGTGCTCTGTAAACGGAGGTGATCCTATTCCTCCTTGGATTCTGGGTGTAAAATAATTGTATCAAAGCAGCAACAACAAACCAAAACTCATTATGGTCAATGAAATTCTTTTTGCCGCTCACAGTTTCATTTGCAGAGCAAGTGCTCCCCTAGTATTGTAGAAGTTTGCTGGTGCTGAGAACCAAATAAGATTTATATAGCGTCCTGATGTTTCCCATCAGCCAGACATTTATGTATTTTTTATTTTGGGAAGGAATTACCTTCTTGCATAATGATTGAAAAAGGTAGCTGTGTAGCCATTCTCCCTTTCTTGTTAGTTCAAAGCGAAAGCTAATGGGAATCTGAGCATTTTGTTGATGTGTTTAAATGAAAGACACTCCAAGTTGTCTAAATGCTCAGGATAATATAGACAATCTAACATAATAACACAAGGACGAGAATCAGCCTACCCTAAAGGTCTTTTTCACTAGTAATTGGTCTCCTATCCCTCAGTTGGCTATTCCTCAAGCTTTTGTTTCTGTTTCAGAGGTGACATCCATGGAGGAGGCTTGGGAGATCTGGAGAAGGCAGGTGCCAGGGGCCACTACATCAGTGGCAAGACAGTGCGTTGTGACAGTGATCAGTCACGCTCCTCTTTAGCTCAGAGAAAACGCTCTCCATGGCAACAGTGACAGTCAGAAAATGTAAGAAATAGCAATTCCACCAAGCAGAGAAACCAGTCTCTACCCTCTTTAATTCTCAACAATCCCAATTCCCCGTGCTCCATTCTTCATGATGGGCCAGGTCACTGGTGGTCACTAAGGCTGCCAATGCAGCTGTCACAACACCAAGTTCCCTGGTGAGCCACTGGTGAGCTTCACTGGGCAACAGAACTGAGGCTTTCAAAGCTTAATACCTGTTTAGGGCACACACGTGACTTTCTCAGTAGGGCAAACCAGTGGCTAATCTGCAGCCAGAGGTGAGGTCCCTGCACACAGTGAGCGCTGATCTGTGTGGTTCAAGTTAGCATCTTCCCACCTCTCTGCAAATCCTTCAGTTGGTTCCTTCTGTGCAATGAAGGGCTGTTCCAGGTGCTATAGTGTTTTCAGCAGTCTCTCAGCTCTCTGCTCACCTCATGCCAGGAGCAGCTCCCCTCCCCAAATGGGAAAACTCAGAACATCTCCAGACCTTATCAGATGTCCCCTGAGATGCAAAAATCACCCCAGTTGAGAACCACTGAATTTAAATGAAGATCCTAATAGGTCAACATTTCAGGGGTCAGAATTTAAAAATTAATTTCTTCATGTATTTATTTTTTCATTTCACAAATTACTTAGCAAGCACCTACTACGTGCCAGGTACTGAGAACAGAGGTGTTCTCACCTCTGGAGATTCAGCAGTGAACCAGATCCCTGTTTTCTCGGAGCTGTGTTACATATGACAAAACGTGTGAGGAAACAGAAAACCAAGACAGTTGTGGAATTTCTCTCAGTGAGGGCTGACACAGTCAACAGAACATAATTGTCAGCAATAGGAATAAACTTTAATTATTTAATATTTATTTATTTTTGAGACAGAGTCTTACTCTGTTGCCCTGGGTAGAGTGTCGTGGTGTCACAGCTCACAGCAACCTCAAACTCTTGAGCTTGAGTGATCCCATTGCCTCAGCCTCCCAAGTAGCTGGAACTACAGGCACCTGCCACTATACTTGTCTAGTTTTTCTATTTTTACTAGAGACAGTGTCTCACTCTTGCTCAGGCTGGTCTCAAACTCCCAAGCTCAGGAAATCCACCCCCTCAGCCTCCCAGAGTGCTAGGATTATAGGCAGGAGCAATGGTGCCCCACCTCAATTATTTAATTCTTACCACCAAAGTTAATTTGAAGCCACCTACAATAAAAGGATTGTTCTCTAAAAGAAGGGTAAATGGACCAAAAGCAAGAAAGGACGTGGGCATATTTTAGACTGTCACAAATAAATAAATAGATAGATTTTATTAGGGCTGCTTTTTACATTTGCAAAAACAAATCTGTTACATGTAAATAAAAATATATTGCTACGGGTCTTGATTTACACTAATCACATATTGAGCACCCACCATGGGCTGAGCATTGATGTAGCTAGAGATGAAACAGTGAGGGAAACAGGTAAACAGATAGGCTCCTTCTCATCTGGAGCTTCTAGTCTAGTGGGAAAGACAGAAAATAAAGAAGTTAAATATTTAGTGTGATCTGTAGTGTAAAACTCTAAGGAAAAACAACTACCTTCTTGGGAAGGAGGAAATTGTAAGAGTTGGATGGGAGATAAAATGCTGTACAGAGAGGCCAGGGAACCCTCACTAACAGGTGCCACTTGAAAATCTGGAGGAGATGACGGGGCAAACTGTGCATGGGTAATAGCCAAGGCCCTGAGGGAGGATGGTGCTTTGTGCTGCTGGACTCAATAAACACTGGGCAGAATAGCTATAGCTAAATCTAGAGAGGTGAGGTCTTGGTCCTTGTGCCGCTAGAACAGAATATACAAGACTGAGTGATGTATAATGAACACAAATACATTGGCTCAGAGTTCTGGAGGCTGGGAAGTTCAAGTTCAAGCAGGTGCCGGCATCTGGCGAGGGCCTTCTTGCTGTGTCATCATAGAGCAGAAAGCAGAAGGGCAGAGAGACGAAAGGGGGCTGGATGTACCCTCTTGTGACAGCATTAATCCCACCTGTGGGGGCAGAGCCCACATGGCCCCATCACTTCCCAAAGGTCTCACCTCCTAACACCGTCACAATGCATTTTGGAGGGGACAAACATTCAAACCATAGCAGGGGGCAAAGGGCCAGCTCCCTGTCAAGAGGTTGGTTTTGACTCAGAGTAAGATGGGAACCCTTGGAGGTCCCAAGCAGAGGCACAGCACCCGACTTCAGTGTTAGTAGGGCCACTCCATGGATGTGGTGGGTGTTGACTGAGATAGGAGATAGGAACTGGAAGCTGGTTAGGAAGCAATTACTATATCCAGAACGAGGCCAGCTGCTGTGGGCTCCAGGGGAGCCCCTGGCTGTCCTCCTGTGCTCCACTGCTTCCCCATCACCTTCAAGGAACCCTTCCCAGGCTCTGACTCCCAATGCTGGGATGTCCAGGCTTCGTCCTTAATCTCTTCTCTTTGGTAATGGCACTGGCTCCTTGATGATGTTGTCCTACCTTAATGTCTTCAGCCAGACTTTCTCTGTACCCACATAACTGCCTTCTCAACCCCACCATTCGGATGTCTCAGTCTTAACTAACTCAAAGAAACCTGTTCCTGGGACATGCCGCCCCTTCAACAAGTGTCCTCATCTCAGCCAGTAAACACTTAGTGACACGGCCACTCACTCCATGTCCTCCTCTGGTCTGTCAGTAAATCCTATTGACACCACCTTCAAAATATATCCCCAAAGTTAATGAGAGAAAGTTTCCAGAAATCCCACTGACTTTGTTAACAGTTAAAAGTGTATAAATTGCCCCTATATAGACTTTGTTCATGTGATCGTTGCTACAAATGGACTTAGGCGACACCCAAGGGGAGATTCTGACTTCTCAGTAGGACGGGGCTATGGTGTTCCTGGATGTTTCTATTCCTCTTGTTCATCTACCTCAACTTCAACCCCTGGTAGATACAGGATTACTGTACTTGCACTCCCAATTCTCTGTCTCACCTCCTCCAAATCCCCACTGGAACAAAATCACTGCTGGGAAGCTGTGGACTCTGCCGTCTAGGAGCAAGACTCATCATTGGGAACTGCCGTTGAAGCCAGTAGTGACAACAGGTTCCTTCCAAGGCACAGAAGGTGTGGAGACGGGAGCCAAGGCAGGGACACAGAAGGTCATCTCAGCCATTAAACACAGCTCCACCTCATTATCTCCTGGGTCAAAGTTCTCAGAGTCAGGCTTCCAGAGAAGACGACAGACTACAGAGGAGACACGTAAACAGGGTCTGTCAAAGGATTTGAGGGAGAAGGGAGGAGTGTGCAGGGTTGACATGCACCTGCACGGCCTGTCCAAACATGCTCATCAGCCTTCTCTAGGCTGCATGATGACTCCTCAGTAGGGGTGATTGAGCGGACCCCTCCCTGGACTGTTAGAAGTGGGGCTCCATCTTTTGTGTAGCTGGATTCTGTTCACCTTTAGCTGGTCCGTCTTCAGATGCCCAGTAAAGGGAGACTTTGCACCCAAACCCATGCAGGGTGCTGTAGTCACAGCACCCAAGGAGACAGGCAGGGTTTCTGCCTTTACTGAGCTTCCATCTAGCCCAGAGTTTCCTAATCTTGGCACCACTGACATTTGAGGCCACTTAATTCTGTGTTGTGAGGTGTCCTGTATGTTATAGGGTGTTAAGCAGCATCCATGGTCTCTACCCCCTAGATGCCAGCAGCACACCCCAGTCGTGACAATACAAATTAATTTCCTGACATTGCCAAATGTCCCCATGGAACCAAAATTGCCCCTGTTAGGAATTACTGCTGTACTTGAGTTGAATCAGTGTCTTCTTGTAATTCTCAGGATGATTCTAGCAGGGGCCAGGTCAACCATCATGCTTCCAACCACAGGATAAGTGCATATATTTTCTAGTTGGGAGGGAGGATATAGTTTGCCCTTGGCTCTCTTTCTGCTCTAGGGACCTCTTCCCACATTTGCAGAGGTCAATAAATACAGGGTCAAGTGCAAGGGGAAGAGAGTATCCTGCATCCCCTCCCCTCACATGACTGTTCTGTGCTGGCTCATTTCTGCAAACATGAATATTATCTTGTTTTTAAGTTTCTACTACAGTTTCCTTGAGTTCCTTTCTTGCCAGCCTTCATTGTTCACCAAATTAAATGGCCTACGTTTGCGGTCAGAACACAGGACTCATCAAAGCCTCAAATAGGTACTTTCTCAAATTATTTCACCCATGGAACCCTCTTGTATGATACCTCGTATTGATCTGTTTCATAAGTTTGAAGACCCTCAAGTGACATCTGTAAAGTTCAAAGTCGATTCCCAGCAAAAGGCAGACGTTGCCGTGTTGTTATCATTGCAATTATCAATATGTAGCAAGAATAAATGTCTATAATAAAAATGTTCAGGTCATGAACATCATTCAGTTTTAGAGAAATTGTACGGTCCTGAGGATCCTTCAAGGCTAAGAGCAACAACCATCCCCCTAATTATCAAGGAAATGCAGGCTTTGAGAATGACAGTTCACAGGGAGGAGTTTGCCCCTTTTCCAGGGAGATGAATTGCAGGAGTAGCACGTGGCCCCCTCCCTAGGCTGTGATGACTAATGTTTGGGCTCCCCAAGTTTTAGAATTGACAGATGTTTTCTTAAAAGACCCTGGGATTCTGCCACTATCTCAGAGCACCTGAATCAGAGGAAATGCTGCTTATAGGGTCCCAGGAACTTGAACTTGCAGACTCCTCAGATGGAAGAACGAATGTTTTTTGTTTGTTTGTTTTCTTTAAGGCAGTTGGGAAGCCCTTTGAACTAATTTTAATGGTACTGGGAGAATTAGAGCTTTGCATAAGGATTTGATGATCAAGGCAGGCACTCCTGAGAGACATTTATCTTACACGTGCCACCTGCTTCTGGCTTTTTGATGTTCTCTAGCCACAAGACGTCAGGATGGAAGAAAGTCACATTTCTTTCGAGGACCTTCCCCCACACATACCAGCAGTGCAAGAGTGCATTTGAAAAGTGCATCAGTGCCACGATGTGGATGTTCCGGTTTGCTTCAGTGAGTCCGTAAGATGACAAGCCCGCAGAGACATGAAAAGAAATGGCATGTGATCTTACATCCCAGAGAATGACAATGGGCTGGGACCCTGGGACCCTCTTGCCATCCCTCCCATTTCAGCAGACAAATTGATTTCCAATATTCTCTTGGCCAGAAAATTTCAAGATTCCCAATAAATAAATAATGAGGGATGAGGGATGGTGTAGGAAGAGTCATCTGCCCAGTGATTGAAGGAAACAGTGGAAAAGCTCAGTGGAAGGCAAACCCACAGTCTGTAATAGTAAGTGCAGGTAGCTGGTCAAGACTTTTGTCATTTTTATAATCTGGGGCATTACCCAGATTAGCAGGTGTAATCGTCATAACCCGCTGGGAAATGGGTAGAAGGTAGTTAATATTAGCCCTGTTTAATATTAGCCCTGCTAATATTAACTGAGTTTGGGGATCATAGCTGAGTTTGGGGGATCATTTGTTACACAACAGTAGCTAACTGTTACAGCATGCTACCAGAAGATCGTTACTCTTTATATTCTTTTCCTACCAAGAAAATTAGATATAGTGTTTGAAAGCATGGAAGATATTTCTGCGAGATAATCTAAGGCTGAGTAGCCTGCCTAAGATCTTGACACTCTTCACCACATCACCCTTCCTCTCTAGTAAAGAAAAGCATGACTGGGTGTCAGTACTTCTATTTGCTGAGCTGGTGTTAGGTGTTTACACACATCACGTGGAGCACCCGGGAGAACTCCACAAGGTAGGCCGGGAGTGCTCCCGTTTTATAGATGTGGTAACAGCAGGGGACACATTCAGAGGGCCTCAAACTTTTTAAACAGGGGGCCAGTTCACTGTCCCTCAGACCGTTGGAGGGCTGGACTATAGTTTAAAAAAAAAAAAAAAAAAAAAGAACAAATTCCTATGCACACTGCACATATCTTATTTTGAAGTAAAAAACAAAATGGGAACAAACACAATCACTCTGCCTCATGTGGAGTTTGAGGACCCCTGGTAGACTAATATGCCCAAGGTCACCCAGCTAGCGAGGGACAGACTGGGATGTTGCCCAGTCTGTGGACTTGAGAAGTTTTGTACTTCTGTGATGGGTTAAGCTCTGGGCTGGGAGCTCTTTGAATGCCAGAACTGTCCAGCTCACCTCTGTCTCCCTAGGGCCTGGCACAGAACAGGTTGTCATCAGGGCTGTAGGGTGGAGGAAGGGAGAGAGGGAGGAAGTAGGAGAGGGGAGAAGGGAGGGGAGAGCCCCAAAGACAGGGAGGGAGGGATAAAAGTTAGGGAGAGAAGAGAGAGGGAAAGGAATTGGCCTGGTTCAGATGTGTCTGATTTTCTCCTCCAAGGGAACAAGAAGGAAATCTGTGTTGATGTGGTTACTGTTTACTGTTGTTTTACTAATGCACTGGCCCTGCCACCGGGCTCTCCATCTGCACCACTTTCTTTAAACTGCTTGAAATATTCAGGGTGCTGGTAGAAAATAGATGGCACTTTCATCGTTGAGAAGAGTTTAATTTAGGGTCTATTTTACGAAGGTGTGGTGCACTCTGGTCCTGACTGGGTCCCACCTACACCTCTGGACCTGATAAGAGGTGAGAAACAACTTCTGGAATCCACCGTCATCTGTGGCTGTGGCCATGGGAGCTGCAGGCCGGGATGGAGAAGCCCAGCTGTTGGCCAGTTGCTGAAAAAAGTTGCTAGGGCACTAATTCACCCCAGTACATCCCCTCCCTCTTATTTTTCACTCCTCTGCAGGTCCCCCCAATGACCAAAGTCAACAGGAGGGTATGAAGCAAAGACATGCTTGATCCAGAGATGTCAGCCGCCCAGGGAAAGATGGAATGTGGGTTAGGAGGGGCAGCAAGACTGCCCAGCACAGTTAGAAGGGTACAGGGGAAGATACTTAGCAAGCTGGACAGCAGGGGGCACCCAACAGAAGTGGGTGCTGACCAATCAGAGCGGTGCCAGCCATGACAACCCTGCAGTCTTCATACCTTTGTAAGACTTAAGTTTTACACTGGTCTGCACCACATATAGGGCCTTATAAAAGACATCTACGTGTCTGCAGGGGAGCCCACAGAATGTACACACAGTTTCTCTCTCTCAACCACGTCAGCCACAGCTCAGACAGGGCAAGGTCAAGTCCCCGCAGGCCGTAGACCATCACCACATGTGGTCAGACACACAGGTTCCAAAAAATGATGGGGAGACACCCTTTACTCACGGTCAACATCTAAGTCACTTTCTAACTTGTGAAAATTCTGGAGCGTTGGTGAGGCCCACCAGTCGGACTCACTCCCCTACCACGTGAGAACTTTCCCAACTATTTTGACAGATGAAATTGCAGATAATTAGCTTGGCTCTGCCAACTTGAAATTACTGGGGCTGATTTCTGTGGCTGAGTTTCTGGAAGATAATCTAAAATTGAGAAACAGGCCAGTGTTATCCTCATCTTACCCCGCCATCACATCCTTACAAGTGCGGAAGGCGACCCTGGGTTGGTCATAAACATCTTTGATAAATGCAGGGTGATAAGCCACCCAATTAAAGCCCCACAGCCAGGATCTGTTTACAGCAGTGAGATTGAAAAAGGGCTGTCACCTAAATGCCTTTTCACCAATGTCAGCCATCTTTTTAGACAGATTCCATTTTCTCTGCTCTATGAATTCGTTTTTACTTAGAACAAGATTGGCATCAGAAAAATAAAGTGAGATATATGGAAAGTTTGTGTTCCCATCTCTATTCCTCCCTGTTCCCCCTTCCGTGAGTTCCATGACATTGGATTTTGAAAGTTTATTTTTCTTCTTTTTCTAAAAACTATAGTCAGTACACCTTAGTAAGACGGAAGCAGACTGATTACAGTAACAATCCTACTTCTTCCTCCCTGTACATGTAATTTTTATTAGGTGACTCCAAACTTCCTTCCATAAAGGTGGATTATGTTTCCCCTCTCGATATGTCTCAGTCATCCCAGGCTGCCCTGACAAAATATGATAAGACAGGGTGGCTTAAATAATAGAAACCCCCCACCCAGTTCTGGATGGGGGTCCCAGATCAGAGACCCAATATGGTTGGATTCTGGTGACATTCCTGGCTTGCAGATGGCTACCTTCTCCTTGTGTCCTCACATGGTGTAGAGAGAGACAGTTTTTGCCACTTGTTCTTCTAAGGACACTCAAATCATGATGGGAGCTCCACTGTCATGACCTTGTATCATTAGCCTGAGAGTGAGAGCTTCCACATGTAAATTTGAGGAGAGACGAATTCCCCCCAAATACTACATGACTCACTTTGATCAATAGAATAAGGCAGAAAGGATGGGGTGCTCGTTCTGGGACAAAACTGCAAATGTTCTTGTCTGATGGCTCTTGTTCCCCTGCACTGAAGAGGAGGGACAAGAGATATATGGAGCTGAGCTTCCCCAGCTGAGGGGGGCTACCCCTTTCCAGCCTAGAACTAAGCTCCCTGTTGCCTTGTAGATGTATGAATGAACCCAGCCAAGATAAAACAAGCCCAACAACACCCCTTGCCTCCCTACAAATAAATGAGTCATAGCAATGAGTTAAATGGTTGTGGTTTTCCATAGCTGAGTTTGGGGATCATTTGTTATGCAACAGTAGCTAACCGTTACAGCATGCTACCAGAAGATCGTTACTCTTTATATTCTTTTCCTAGGGAGAAAGTTAGATACAGTGTTCGAAAGCACAGAAGAGATCCTGTCTTTTTGAATTTGAATCCTGGCTCTGCTACTTATGATTTGTGATTTGGGGTAAGGAGCTTCAATTTCCTCGCCTGTCAAATAGGTACAATAGTGTCTCGCAGGCGATTATGAATATCAAATGGGTTAATGCACATAAAGCACTTAAAACAGTGCCTGGCACAGAGCAAGGGCTGCAGAAGTGTTTGATCGTCCCCCTTTAAAGGGCTGAAGATGCAGAGAGCAGACTGGGCGTGAGATGGGTCGATGCCCAGGTAGCCTGGGCTCTGCTACTGCATGAAAGGCTCTGAGCTCACGTCTTTGCATAAAATTAGCTCACTTTTCCCCAAATAGGAAATGTAATCAAGACTGCTTTAGAATTCTCTGAGATGACTGTTTTCTATTTTCTCTAAGAAATAAGCTTTAGCGTGTTGAGGGCATTAGAGAAGGGATAAGAGAGAGGGGTTGTCACCAAGGTGACTCCAGACACTGAGGACAACAACTGTGAGGGGGCAGCAGGCTTTGCATTTCCCCCTCCCCTTCCTACTTCCAGGTACTCGGTGTGCTCACACTTCTGCTTTCAGATTACCCAGGTACTTACAGCATCCCTCTGGAAGTGCTGGGGCTTCCACTGTCAGCAAAGGCCCTGAATCTCCCCATGCTCCCTCCACTCAGGGCACTCGCCACCTCCAAAGATTTTACTGTTGTGGCTAATTTTTTAATCAGAAACCTATTTGCTCATTCTTTAATCAGTGACTCCTCCTAAGAAACTTATTTGCGGCTTATCAAGTACACTACTTAAAGAATGTTCTATCAGGAAAAAATGAATGTCATGGCAAGAAATCTAAACATGATTAGATTGGTGGTCATTGGTACAGAGACTTTAAGGGCAAAAAAAGGCACTCAGGATTCTGTAACCAGCAAGGGGTCACCCATTGGGATGAATCGTAGGCAGTGAGCAGGTGCCTGAATTATCTGCAGGACGAACTAGGGCTAGTCACACAATCCTATCAAAGGCCTCTTGTCCCGGCCTGCGGGGCTAGTTCAGCAGGGACCTAGGGTATGAAGGGAGAGAGTGGAACAAGGGAACAAGAGGCACGAAGAATGGGGAGCAAGACAGGATTCTGATCAAACTCCCAAAAACTTTATTTTTTAACAGCTATTTAAATACAGGCAGAGAGGAATAGGCCTGCGGGTAAGTTTAGGGTGGGGGTTTTCTGATAACAGGTGTGATGTTTTTAGTGTCTGGAACCAAGTTCCTGGAGCCAAGGGTAACCATGCCCTACTCACCCTTAAATGCTTTCCAGCTGTGACTATTCCTGTTAAACCGGCTGTGAATATTCCTGATAAGCTTATTCTTAGGTTTTCGGCTCCCGGCAATTGCATGAATGCAGTTTTATAAACTCTTTGGTTTTTTCTTATATTGCAGTGATTAATCCTGTTATCTTGGTAATGTAGGTAGCATAAATTCATGTTGTTATTACCAGTACAACAGATAAGAAAATATGGAGGGATTTGTACAATTTCTTCATTTTCAAAATAAAAACAGCTTTAAGCACATTTTATTTACATGCCCTTTTATGTTAAGGATGGCATATTGGGATGTGGTGCTAATACCTGGGCTCCAAATGTTGAACCATTTTGTAGAATTATAAGATTCCTGAAGATACTTAGAGCTCATCATTAATATTAGTAATTTGTGAAATGATTGTTAACAATTGGTAAAAATTTTACTGGGATACCAGTGAATATGAATTGAGGTACAGAGCTCTCATCCATGTTAATGCTCTTGAACAGCCAATATGGCAAAAGGTAAGTAACTCACTGTTTTGGGGCAGTTTGAGAGATTATTTTCAGTATTCTTTAGCTCTCATGTCTTAAGGCCCAAGTAACCTTTGGGTGACTAGCTCAACTAGAAGAAACAATTCTTTGGCCAGGTGTGGTGCTCCTGTCTGTAATCCTAGCACTTTGAGATGGCTTTATTTCCTGTGCCAATTACAGTTCTTGGCACAAGCAGACAGTAGAGGGGAAGAATGAATGAAGTCAGGATTAACCATTAAAGATTGCCAGTAAGCTATCAAAGTTTATGTAGGTATATGGATTTTTTGTATTTCCCTTAAAATATATAAATTCTATTACGCATAATAATTGATAGTTATGATTATTAACTATCAATTAAAATTGTTAATCATTATTAACATAATGATTGATAATTTAAATTTTTAAAAAGTTTAAATGTAATTTTTATAAATCCCTTTAATTTTAGTGGATAATTTTTAAGGAAACTTGCTTTGCTCTGTTGGTAATTAAGGAATATCCTTAAATTTGCTGCTTTTATTTTCATTATTACTTTTTTTTTTTTTTTTTTGAGACATAGTCTCACTCTGTTGCACTGGATAGAGTGCTGTGGCATTATAGCTCACAGAAACCTTGAACTCTTGGACTTGAACAATTAATTGATCCTCTTGCCTCAGCCTCCTGAGTAGCTGGGACTACAGGCACCAAGCACAGTACCTGGCTAGTTTTTCTGTTTTTAATAGAGGCTACATCTTGGGGTCTTGCACTTGCTCAGGCTTTTCTGGAACTCCTGAGCTTAGGCAGTCCACCTGCTTCTGCCTCCCAGAGTGCTAGGATTATAGGCGTTGAGCCACCATGCCCAACTCATTGTTAGATTTTTCTAAAGCTAAGGCATTTTGAATATTAATTTATTCTTTTACCACTGTTAATGTTAATCTGCTAAAAAGGTTTAATATTTTCTGATTCAACTTCTTACTTTCTGTTACTGTTATTAACAACATGTATTCATAATAGAAAGCTTGGAAATACATAGTCTTCTCAATTAAAATGTTTTTACACATCTTTAAATATGAATATGTATGGTTTTCTTCCTCTAAAATTGGATCTTATTATATAGTGCTTTATGTTACATATTCTTTTTGGTGTTATGAAATATGTTTGCTTTATTTGATATACTTTTTCTTATTTTATAAATGTGCTTTTTGATGGTTTCATGGTATTAAACTATATGAATATACCATCATTTATTCAATGATTCCCTTAGCAATGTTAAGCCTAATGGTACAATATGCAGTAATTATGATCTAGTTAAAATATATTAATAAGCTAGTATAACACACTACTTTAGTGAATGCAGTTTATTACTAATGTACTTTCTATATTTTTTCACTGAATATACTTTATGATTAATGAGTTATATTTTAGTGGGAACATGGTTATTATTGTCAATGTATTAGTCAACTTAGGCTGCCATGACAAAATACCCTTGATTAGGTGGCTTAAAAAAAAATTATTTCTTATAGTCTGGAATTTGGGAAGTCCAAGATCAAGGTGTCTGACAGTTCATTTCCCTGGTGAAGGCTCTCTTCCCAATTTACAGATGGCTGCCTTCTTAATATGTCCTCACATGGCAGACAGACACGGGAAACAGCTCTCTGCTGTCTCTTCATAAAATAGAACTATAATCCCCTTAGGAGGGCCCCACAATGAAGGTCTCATCTAAACCTAATTACCTCCCATAGGCCCCGTGTGCAAATACTAGCATGTGGGGTCTAGGACTTGACCATGAGAGTTTTATAGATATAATAAAATCTATAGCAACTAACAATGAGAACTATTTCAGAAACTACTTATTTTTTACCTACACATTATTTTAAGAACTAGGATCTAGAATTATTCTCATTTTACCTATGGAAAAGATTGTCTGGAAATGTTCATAGAAAAAGTAAAAATATTGCTTTTTCATCATGAAATACATAATTAAATTATGCCTCACTGCCATAAAATGAAAACTATAAAGTTGCTGAAATGAGTTGTGTACATTTTCATTCCATGAATGTTCATAGTTCCAGAAAAACTGCAAATGTCTCTTAATGTGTTTTAAAATATTTTATGAAAAGAGACTTTATAGCCAGGTGCGGTGGCTCATGCCTGTAATCCTAGCACTTTGGGAGGCTGAGGTGGTTGATTGCCTGAGCCTGTGGGTTCAAAACCAGCCTAAGTAAGAGTGAGACCCCATCTCTAAAAATAGCCAGGCACTGTGGTGGGTGCCTAGGGAGGCTGAGGCCAGAGGATCGCTTGAGCCCAAGAGTTTGAGGTTGCTATGAGCTATGACACCATGGCACTCAATCAGAGGCAACAGAGTGAGAAGAGTATTTCAGTAAAAAAAAAAAAAAGAAAGAAAGAAAGAAAGAGAATAGAGACTTTTGAGAATTTCCCTTTCTTATTTGGAAAATAATAGCCAATTTTATGTATGATTATGATCATTTACCGAAGTTTCCTTTAAAATTAGTCTCACTCTACATAAGTGATACAGCTAATAAGGAAGCTTTACCATGTTTTAGTGTTTTATAATTAAAAAAATAGTTATATAACATCAATTTTTATAATTTCAGTTTTTGTTCTTATAAAACACTGTCACTAAGGGATCTCTAATATTTGAGAAACTTGGAAGTTGGAGAGACTGATTTTACTTAGAGTTGAAAATCCAGGTTGGGTCAGTTTTGCTACTTCAAGTCATATCTTTGTGTTTAAAGAACACAGAGAATTGTTATGTTACCTTAGTCTGGGGAATAGTAATCAGAGAAAGATACTAATAAATGCTTATATTTATAATTATGTAGAAAAACGAACAATTGGAGGATGCTATATTCAGGTAAGCTCAACTTGAAAATTCATATATAGCATTCTCATTTAATATTTTTTTATTGAATTATAAATGCATAGATTATGTATACATTAATGCACATATGGGGTACAATGTGCTGATTTCATATATAATTAGGAGTGTTTAAAATAGTGTAATTAATTTTATAGTGATATATTTCAAATGATCATTTATGAAAGCAGTATTGATTTTGTGTTACGCTTGACTTCATTTTATTTTTCCTTTTTAAGTTTTTAGAAACTAATTTTAGCATTGCTTTTTCTGGAAAATACCAATATTTGTTCTGCATGAATATATATTTTGCAAAATATATTTTAAGAATAACATAGTTGGTTTTCTCAGCCTATGACTTATGTCTAACAGTAATAATTGAAGCTAGTGCAAATTTAGATCTTTTGTTTGTTTTTACTTTTGGCTGGCAATTTTGTCTATGTATAGATTAGAACAGGCATCAGTGATAAGGCCTTTTCCACAACTACTCAGCTTTGCTGTTGGGGGAGAGCAGCTATAAGGCAAACGGACATAGCTGTGTTCCAGTAATACTTTGGTTGCAATGACAAAGCAGCAACCACATTTGGCTCACAGGTTATATTAAAATAGTTTGCTGACCCCAGGATTAGACTATAAACTGAAGTAAAACTCCTCATCACACTTTTCTTGATCATTTGTCAGATGTTTTGTTTGCTTTGCTTACATCCTACTCTAACTCCTGCTTTCATTGGTGCCTGTACTCTCTTTCATTTCACCTTCGCATTCCCCTTTCTGAGTGCTTTTATAGCCTCAGCTGCTTTTTCAGGCTCTCTAAGAACCTCATCTATCTTTCCAACCTTTTGTCAAGACCCCCCACATTTAGTTGCTCAAACATCGACTGAGTTTCGAGAGTGAGTAATGGTAAGGAAATGGATGTTCTGGCTATGATGGAGGTGGTGGATAAAGAAAAGATAGACTCCCATGGATTTGGAGGCAGGATTCAAGCTGATTCTCTAAAGGGCAACAAGAAAGTAAATATTAGAAAAATGAGAAGAGTATTTCAGTAAATTTTTGACAAGATAAGAAGCTTCCCTATCTCATGCTTTTCCTGAAATATGAATCCCTTCATTTTCTGCAGCAAAGTGTGTGTTGGTTCTCCCTTGAGATTCTCTCTCTCTGAATTCTCTTTTCCTCTGTCTGGTTGGTAGATAAAGTGGGCATGGGGTGCTGGCCTGCCCTGGAGAGGCCAAGGCCTCTGGCCCACACCAGCTTTGCTCTAGGTGCTCTGGCAAATGGACTTTTTCTCTGGAAGATTGGCTTGTTTTTCCTTAGTGACCCTACTTGAGATAGGAAAAAACAAAAGTACAACACAGAATGTTTCACCTCTTGTTACTCTCAGTACAACAAAGAACATTTTACTTCTGTGCAGCACACTTAGCACAACATAGAACATTTCACCTCTAGTTACAAAAATATGCCTGGCTTTCCCCCCCACCAGTTGCCAGTTCCCCAGTGGGCACCAACTGAGTGTCCTGTAATTCAGTTCAAATTCTGATGCTGTCTACCTGGAGATAACACCAGATCCCACAGGTTAAGGCCTGTTCCACAAGACTTTCCCCCATTTCAGAAGCCAGTAAGAAACCCCGAGTTCTGACCAACCCATATAAATTGCGGGTTCCCACTGCCCCCTTGTAGGGTCAATCAATTTGCTAGGTTGGCTCACATAACTCAGGGAAACATTAATTTTACCCATTCTTTATAAAGGGTATTACAAAGGATATAGATGAACAGTTAGATGACAGAGATGGACTGGTCAAGGTCTGTGGAAAGGGGTGCATGGCCCTCCCGGCAACTCTTGCTTGTTCAGAAATCTGAAAGCTCTCCAACCATTGTCTTTTTGTATTTTTAATGGAGGCTTCACTACTTAGGCATGATTGGTCATCAGTTCAGCCATGGGCCTGTCCTCCCTGGAGTCTGAGGAATGGGACTGGAAGTTCCAACCCTCTAGTCACAAGGTGGTTTCCTCTGGCAACCAGCCCCCATCCCAAGGCCATCCAGGAACCCACCAAAAGTTACCTCTTTAGAACAAAAGATACCACCCAGGAAATTCTAAGCAGTGTCTGATGATTCTGTCACTCAGGAAGTTACAAAGGTCTTAGGAGCTCTATGTCAGGGAGTGGGGACAGACACCAAATGTGTATTTCTTAATATATCACAGATGCTTTCAGTCTTTTCTGGCCATTGACTTGGGAGGCAGGTATGAACCCAGGGGATGGGAAGACATCAAACTTTGTTGGGTTATAGGCTACTTTAAAGCTTAAATGCATAAATGAAAGGAGCCCTCTATGGGATCTGAGCTAACTCATTAGAGATGTAATTTGGGATTTGGAATTAGGGTTTGGAATTAGAGAGGATGATTAAGCTCTTCTGTGTACATGTTTTCCAATGAACCTTGCACAATAACAGGACAGATGGGTTCCTGCCATCTCTCAATCTTTTTACCATTGTTATGATTGCATTTCATTATACCTAGTTATGGCAGAACCAGTGAGTTTGTGGACAGAGCTCTGGGTCTGGAAAATAAAGCCCTGTGTGGACGCAGTGAAGCCCCTGCAATGGCGTAGGCTTTCGATGTGTGCTGTTCCTTCTCCAAGTACAGCTGCAGTCTGAAAGGGTGACAGCCTATATTTAGCAAGTAGGATCAGGAGGTAGCAGGGATATTTGGAGAGCCAGAGAGTCTGCCTCAATTGCCTTAAGCTGCATGGATAAATTCTCTACAGAAATGGCAATACTTTTGCATTTTAATTGCAGTTTCTGGTATCTGGTGCTGGAATTCATTTTTAAAGCAGATAAGATCACATTAAAATGAGCAAATCTCTAGGAGTCTGGATTTTTAGCTTTTTGAGTCTTGGATTGTATCATGTTTAAACTTCTTTTTACTTCAGGAGAAGCAAAGTAAGCAGTTCCCTAAAGTTTAAGTAACAGTCATAAATATTGCACTGTTTGACCGCACTGGTAACATGGAAGGCATCCAAGGAACAGAGGAAAGAGGGAGAATGTTATACAGGGAATATGTTGTCATTTGGAATTAAGATTGTAAGTCTCAGTGGGATCAGTCATTAAAGCAGAGAACTGAAGTGAAAATAAAGGCCTGTACTCAAAACACTCAGGCTCAAGGAATCAGGCAGTGAGTAAAACTATATAGCATTTCATACATGAAAATACTAATGGGATTTTGTAAAGAGACCACTAGAAATTTGGGAGAGAAAGGATCAGCTTTAAAAGCAAACTGTAGGGGAATTAGAAAAGGAAATTTCAAAAGGTAAAGTATCTAAATAAGCCATTAAACAGGTAAAAGAGGCATATGGGAAGACTAGGGCCCAGAGAGCATCCGCTCACTGAAGCCCCTCTGACTGGTAGATCACCCTGGTAGGGCAGAGATTGACTGTGAGGTTTTTCTCCTGATCCCCTGCACAGTCCCAGGAAGCTAGACTGGGACATACAGAAGTCTCCTTTCTCTTAAGCCAGGTGGCTTCCTTTGTCCCTTTCCTGCTTGCTGTTTCTTTTTTAATAAAAGTCTTAATTTTGATGTTTTAAAATACTGACTGAAAAGTCTTCAAATACAAATTTTAAGATTATGTTGAGCAAATCAATCAGAATACAAAGGCAGCTGCATGAAGCTTCAGTGTTTAACATTTATCATATTGGGTATGTAGAAAAGCGTCAATCCAAATGAAAGAATTAACTACAAATTAGAAAAGAATGTGATTTACTGAGTTCTCCCTTCTTCAAAACCATGCAGGTAATATATGCTTTGAACACTAAGAACGATGAACACGAATCTGCAATTCAAGCCCTCAAAGATGCTCATGAAGAAGAAATACAACAAATTCTTGCAGAAACAAGGGAAAAAATATTACAGTATAAGACCAAAGTGACAGAGGAATTAGACCTTAAGAGAAAGATTCAAGTTTTAGAAGCATCTTTAGAAGATCACATAAAAATGAAGCAGCAGGCTTTGACAGAATTTGAAGCTTACAAGCACCGAGTTGAGGACATGCAACTTTGTGCAGAAGCCCAGCATGTCCAACGCATAGTGACCATGTCTAGAGAGGTTGAAGAGATTAGAAGGAAATTCGAAGAAAGACTGCGGAGCTTTGGACAACTTCAAGTACAGTTTGAAAAAGACAAGCGACTGGCGTTAGAAGATTTGCGAACTGCTCACAGGCGGGAGATCCAGGAGCTGTTGAAGTCGCAGCAGGATCACAGTGCCTCCATTGGTAAAGGGCAGGAGAAGGCGGAGGAGCTACATAGGATGGAGGTGGAGGCCTTGAACAAAACCCTTGAAGAGCTTAGACTTGAGCAGAAAAAACTAATTGAGGATTATGAAGGCAAGCTGAATAAAGCTCAGTCCTTTTATGAACACGAGCTTGATACTTTGAAAAGGTCACAGCTTTTTACAGCAGAAAGCCTACAGGCCAGCAAAGAAAAGGAAGCTGATCTTAGAAAAGAATTTCAAGGACAAGAAGCAATTTTACGAAAAACTATAGGAAGATTAAAGATAGAGTTACAGATGGTACAGGATGAAGCTGGAAGTCTTCTTGATAAGTGCCGAAAGCTTGAGGTGGCACAGGCGACAGCAGAAAACAGTGTTCAGGTAAGTGAAGAAGAGTGTAGTTAACAGGTGGATTTCTTTTCCAGTTTTCTCTTTTAGACATGTTAATTCTGTAGACTGGAGAGCAGTCCAGCTGGCTTAGGATCAGCTTCTTTTCATTCAGACCACTCCATTTATTTTTTTCCATTTCGCCTTTTCCTTTGTGAGAAAAATGAGTGAAGGGACAATTTTTTGTGCCCTCCAGCTATTATTATAGAATTTCGGATATTAAAGTCACCAGAAAGATAAGCTGAAAACCCTGCTTATTATTTATGAAAGGATTTTATTTATTTAACATGTTAATATTTTCTAGAATTGGTTTGGGAGAATAAAAATGTTTGATTTAGGGTTTAATTATGTTTTTTATTTTTCCTTCTTTAATAGTTTGCCCATTAGTTGATATTTAGACATTGATAAAAAAATTGATGCCTTTATAAACCTGAATTTAATACAGGTATGGCAAAAGTCCAGGAGGGTGAGCAAAAATTCTCTAAAACTTTTGTTGGCATAGAAATTTCATAGCTATGTTTTTTAGCTATGAAATTTTTAGCTATGTTTTTTATTATCTGTGGATTAGAATGCTTTGGAAAGGATAGAATAGCCTTTCCTGACTGGGTGATATGGCTGGTGAAAATGCCAAGTTGTAAATTTCATCAGTACTTACAGATTTAAAAACTGGGTATAGTTAAGTATGGCTTCCTTTTTTCTTTTTTAATTTAAATTTTTTCACCAAATTGCCTTTAAGGAAAAGTATAACTTCTGAATGAGAGAAAGCTAATGCTTATATTGAATAATTTAAATGAATTATTTATCTTACTATCATTCTTGTATTTTAATAATGGCTGCTTATTTTTTCTTAGGTTCTTCAAAAACAGCTTGATGAAGCCAAGGAGGGAGAAATGGCCTTATTAAGCAAGCACAAAGAACTGGAGAGTGAGCTGGCAGCGGCCAGAGAACGGTTACAGCAGCAAGCTTCAGATCTCGTCCTCAAAGCAAGTGCGTCTGACCACGATTTTGGTGGAATGTCGAGCTAAAACCAATGCTTACATGATAATTCAGGACAAAATTTGATGGTGGAGTTGGATGCTGCTTCAAAGGACTATTGCCCTAAACCATGTTTTCTCTCTCCCTGTCTCTCTCTCTGTCTCTCCATCTCTCTCTGTCTCTCTGTCTCTGTCTCTGTCTCTGTCTCTCTTTCCATCTCTCTCCATCTCTGTTTCTCTTTCCGTCTCTCTCCGTCTCTGTCTCTCTTTCCGTCTCTCTGTCTCTCTGTCTCTGTCTTTCTGTGTCTTCCTCTCTCTCCCACTCTCCCTCTCCTCATCCTCCTCCCCGGGCTTTTTGGTTGTCATTTATTTGATTCTTTCTTACCTTTGCTCTCCTTGTCTGTCTCTCATTACTCTTTAGTTCTTTATCTAGCTTCTTGTTTAAAGCAAATTCATTTTCCACCAAACTGCTGTCAGCCACCTTTGTTCCTTGCATATGGATTTCTTCCTCTTTGTGATAGAATTTCAAAAAAAGAAGATATTAGAAAATAACAAATTACTTTTTTGGCTCCATAGTATTAATCGTTGCATCTTCTCTTACCTCATTTTATTCCCAGGAGACTCGCATGAACTCTGAGAGTGGCTCCTATTTGAACATGAATAGATTGCAGTCTTAAAAAAAAAAGTGGAGCAGTACTATGTATAGGGAGCAACATCAGTGATGTGAAAATGACTTTCTAATTTAAATTATTCTAGCCGAGTGAGAAGTATTCTCTTGGTAAATATTTCCATTTTGTACAACAAGGGAACCAAAGAAAAATTTGTACATGCAGACCATTTATTCTCCTTAGGTGTAGAATGGCCATGTCATTAAATGCAAACTGTTCTGTATCACATTGTAACACGCTTTTTAATTGAAGGGATTTTCTTTTTGGGGGTTAGGTCACATTGGAATGCTTCAAGCAACTCAGATGACCCAGGAGGTTACAATTAAAGATTTAGAATCAGAAAAATCAAGAGCCACTGAAAGATTATCTCAACTTGAAGAAGAAAGAGCTCTTCTGCAAAGCAGGACTCAGAGTCTGGATGAAGAGCAGAAGCAGCAGATGCTGGAGCTGGAGAAGGTAAGAGGTGACAGCGTACCCCATTCTCAGAAGGAAGAAAGGATGAGAAGTTCTGTTTCCCTCTTTCTTAGATTTGAAGTATTGGGCGTGTTTATTCCTGCTCCACAGTGATAATACATGTCTTACTCTAGCAGTTGTTTTTTGTTCTTATTTTGAGGAAAAGGGTTTGTAGCTAGACTATACCTTATTGTGGGTGTGTTCGTAATATGTGGGTGATGATCTGTAATATAAAACCTTAAGATATTTCAACCTATTTCAAGCTAGAAACTGAATAAAATCATATTTCAGTGTGGTGTATATTTGTAGTCTTGGGTTTTGGATATTCTTTCCTTTCTCCTTCCCTCCACAGCTAAGCGTGTTGGATGATGTTTATTCTTCTGGCTCCTGGCTCACTTCTGTTCTCTGCTTAGCCTGGCGCCGTCTGCTTGTACCACCTTTCCGTAGCACCTGCTTTTGCCCCAGTCCCCAGCGGTGTCCTAGTCATGGGTCCTGTCTTACTGTCATTACTTCCTACCCGCTGGTTTGCAGTGTCTCCCTTCTCTTGGTATTTCATGTCCCTTGGGTGTCTCTTACCTCCCTGGCCTTGCAATCTTCTTCGTGAGCTTCCCTCCTCCGTCTGGGCTCTTATCATTGATGTTCCCCGGCTTTTTTCTCTCCTCTACACACCCCTGCATTCCAGCACCATCAGCCGCCCCTGGTTGACTGGCCAGTTCTAAATCTGTAGGTCCAGGCTGGATATTTTTCCTGAACTTGAGTTTTATATATCTAACTTTCCACTAGATCTCTCTATTTATGTTCTTCACAGACACTTCAAGCCAGCATGCCCAGAACTTTCTCCTCTTAAAAGTACTATATTTCTTTTACGCTTATTTCCACCAGTAGCACCAGTAGCACCACAGTCTAATTGCTGACTGGGAACCCTGGGAGTCATTCTTGATTCTCACCAGGTTGTGCTTGTTTTCTCAGCCTCTTGTCTGTCACCAGGTCCAGTTGGTTCTACTCCCTTTAT
The DNA here is from genome assembly GCA_963574355.1 of Loris lydekkerianus. Lineage (NCBI taxonomy): Eukaryota > Metazoa > Chordata > Mammalia > Primates > Lorisidae > Loris > Loris lydekkerianus. The sequence continues at coordinate 29,994 of CAUYPK010159566.1, read as the reverse complement.
ACCTGTTATTCCATCCTCCCCCTCCTCTTACCTCATAGATTTCAGGGTGAGGCACCTCTTTTTGCCTGGACTATGGCCACTGCCTCCTCACAGCTCTCCCTGCTTTCAGTCAGCTCACTAGCCTGCTGCCAAGGTGATTGTTTTAAAAAAACATATCTTACTTAAACTTCAGTGATTTCTTAGTCCCTTCAGAGTAAAATCTAAAGTTCCTGGTGCAAAGACCCCTTCTCATTGTTTGACCCCCTACTTCTGAGCCCCGTCTCCACCCCAGTCTCATACCCTGTGTTCCACCATACTGTACCTTTGCGTGGACTCTATGTCTGCCTGAACTTTGCTGCCTGGTGAGTTACTTCTCATTCTTCAGAGTGCGGGAGGGCAGTAGAAATGGTTATGGATGCAGGCTTTTGACGTCAGGCCTAGGCTTGACATTTTCCCATCTTTACTTTTCTTATGGGTTTGTTGTGAGGAGTAAATAAGAGAGTGTGCCATCACTTCTAGCTCAGAACTCTTCCCTTCTGAAAAGCCTTCCCTGACTCATCTCTAGAACTTACTGAGACTATATCGCCACCGTCCTTTGACTTTTTTCATCATTAGAGGAGAATGCCTAGAAGGTGTGGAATTGGCACTCAGGATTGTATCGAGTGATAGCACGTGAGTGGGTTAATTGGTAGGCCATTCTGTACCCTGCTTTGACATACTTGAAGCCTTTCTCACCTAAGATTGTGGACGTGTTAAGTCGCATTGGTTACAACCCAGTAATAGTCTGGGTTTTATCTCTTCCTTTAATTTTTTTTTTCCTTTTTTTCTGTGCCACCCTATCCCTGAGGACACCAATGATCTGTTCTCATGTTTCATAGTCTAGATCCCATAGCACTCAGTTCATTCAAACTTACATCTTTATAGGGTCATCAGATCACCCTGGCAGGCATGAAAAAAGCAGGTGCCAATTACTGACTTTTATCTGTTTTAATTTTAGAAAGTAAATGAAGCAAAGAGAACTCAGCAAGAATATTATGAAATGGAGCTAAAATCTCTGCAAAATAGATTGGAAGAGGAGGTGACTCAATTAAACGAGGCCCATTCTAAGACGTTGGAAGAATTAGCTTGGAAGCACCATATGGCAATGGAGGCTGTCCACAGTAATGCAATTAAGGATAAGAAAAAACTGCAAATGGTAAGCAAAACTTCTGTCCATCATTACATTGCAAATTGATGGGATTTCTGTAATGGCCCAGCATGACTTACGTTGTAAAACAATGGTTTGTTTAGTTTTGATGGCTGTTGTCTCATAATTACTCTTTAAATCATGGTTCAAAGTAACAAAATAATGTGAAAGTTCTTGATATAGGATGTAATTTATTGAATTGCTAGGAGGCCTTGCTACTTTCTTTAAGCCACAATGGCAATACTCTTCTTATTTTCTTTTTTCTGACAAAAATATAATTCAGATTAAAAACAAAAAAAAAAAACTCTTTTTGCTCTTGAGCCATCCCTTCATGAGACAGCCCAGGAGATATATGCTCCTCAGGAAACCTCAGCTAGTTGAAGTACACATTCTCTCATAGATCAATGTGTATGTTTCTTTCTCTGGGAAAGTGATTTATGTTTTGTCTATTTTTTTTCTCCCCCAATTAAGTAATTATCTTGCTAATAATGATACATGATAGACAGAATTGCATAGAAGAAAAAGCAAAATATCAGGCAGCCCTTAGCCTTACTCGGCCCTTTGCTTACTGGCCACATAACCTCGGCCCCGAAGCTGTGCCTCAGGCTCCTCATCTGACAGAAGATGCCATGTATCTTAAAATGTTACTGTAAGGATAAAGTGAGATGAAGCTTTGAGTACTCAGTCAGATTCTAGTATGTGGTAATAAGTCTACTTATTAGTAGTTCTTACTATGTGCCAGACACTCCAGTGATATTTTACGTAATTTTAAATTTTAATCGTATGACACTGTTGTTGGTTTGAGGGTTGTGCCCACTTTATTGAAGAGGGCTTGTGCTCAGCACATGCAGCAGTAAGTCAGGCTGGCCTCAATTCAGCTTCAGACCTATCACACGTCAGCCACTTTAATACCCTGTTTAGGCATTTTTAATGATGGTTGCTACACGCTCTTCTAATAGCATCTTGTAGTTTACACAAGAGCTTTCTCTTTTATATTCCTCAATACTCATAATGTGGAGATTGAAATCATTTTTTTTAATATGGATGGCGAGGAAGGTTTAGTAAACCTATATTATTTACTCAGAGCCACAAACCTAGTAAGTGGAAGAGATAGGATATGACTTGATCTGCTGCAGTGCCCCTTCTGTTTGTGACACAACTAGTTGGAAAAACTAGTTATGCCCTTAAACTTAATTAAAAATTGAAATAAAATTTTCTCTTAGAATGTTATTTCTTTCTAAACTTACTATTATGTGTATGTAGCTAGAGACAAAAATTAGTGACATGCTGTTTCTCAAGATTCTCCTTGTAGTTCTCTGTGCCTGTGCACTGTTCCAGGACCAGTTTGCACAACTTTAATTATGTGTACATGTATCAAGTGTTCAAGATGTTATTGTAAAGTATTTATTTATATTATTTCTTTATTTTCTTAACTTACTTTGAGACAGAGTCTCACTCAGTCACCTTAGGGTTGAATGCCATGGCGTTATAGCTCACAGCAACCTCAAAATCTTGGGGTCAAGCAGTCCTCTTGCCTCAGCCTCCTGATTAGCTGGGACTACAAGTGCCTGCCACAATGCCCTGCTGGTTTTTCTATTTTTAGTAGAGACAGGGTCTCACTCGTGCTCAGGCTGGTCTGAGCTCAGGCGAACCACCCACCTTGGCCTCCCAGAGTGCTGTGATTATAGGCATGAGCCACTGCACCTGACCCATTGTACTGTATTTAGTGATAACTGCTGCTTTGGTAATCTCTTTCCTCATTATCTTTTGTTATTTTTTTTCATTTCTATATCTCTTTTTCACTATAGCTTCCTCCTTTCTTATTGGAACATTTAAATTGCGAGCATCTTCCCTCTATTAAGTTCTAAGCCCTAGACTCAAAAGACATGTTTTATCAGGATTGTTTTTACCTCATTGCTTTATTACTCCTCATCTCTTTACCTAATGAAATTTTAATTTCTCAGTCACCTAAAAACCTGCCTTAAACCATTTCTATTTCTTATGATGTGAAATTTCCTGTATGTGAACATAATGCATACCTCCACTGCAAACTAATTTGTACCCCTCTCTTATCACAAAAACCTGTATGTCACTTGCTGTTCAGTCCATGCTTGCCTAGGTAGCATACATCTGAGTCTAAGCAAAAACCAGTCTTCTAGAATAGTCTTTCTCCAATGTCAAATTGTCTCTTAGGGAACTTTAGCTAAACATGACTTCTCCACTCCTTACTACTTAATTATCAAAAAGAATTACATGACAGAGCTTGGTGGCTCACACTTGTAATCCTAGCACTTCGGGAGGCTAAAGTAGGAGGATTGCTTGAGATCAGGAGTTTGATTCCAACCTGAACAACATAGCAAGACCCAATTCCTAGAAAAAATAGAAAAATTAGCTGGGCATGGTGGCACATACCTGTACTCCCAGCTACTTGGGAGGGTGAGGCAGGAATATTGCTTATGCCCAGAGCTTTCTGTCTGGAATTTTGGCATGTCTCAGGAGGGAGGTACACTATGTGACCATTCCTTGATGAAAAAGCTAGGTATTGAGTCTCTCGTGAGCTTCCCTGGCAGACATCCCACATAAGTTGCCAGACAACCTGTTGGAGGTACTGTGTGCTGTGGGAGACAGCTCTGGGAAGCCACGCCTGGTTTTCCATAGACTGCCCCATGTTGCGTTTCCCTGTGTTGAGTGTGCTGTGTATCCTTGTGCTGTAATAAATCACAACCATGAGTATGACTGTATACTTAGTCCTTTGAATCTCCTTAGAAAATTATCAAACCCAGGCGCACAGAACCCTCTTCATTGCTCTTCTCACCTTACACTAAGGAAATACTATATGCTCCATGCTGCCTTCATGGTATTCTGTATTCCCCTCTTGCTGCATTGCTTTTCCTCGCTGGTATATTTTCTAAAGGTTTCTCTCTACCAAGCTACACATTATCAGCTCTCCTTCCAGACACTCCTGTACTCCCTATGAACATGTCTGTTTTAATTCATATTCTTTAATTGCTTGATACCATGAGCTTATTAAGGGCAGGTACCATGTCTTATGGCCTTTGTTACCCAAATATTAAATAGTGTGCCTGGCAAATAATAAGTGGTCTTCAGTACTGGTTTTGCTCTTCAATTACTTTAATGTTGTAGTTGCTAATTCTCTGTTATGTTTTAGTACTAGTTCCACTGAGTTGCAGAGCTGTTGCTGGATTTTGTTTGTTAAGCAAATATAAAAGAATTTGGGGGACAAAAGAATTTTGGATTCAAGAGATAATTAAACTTTTTCCTTTCTCTTACCAAGTTCTTGTTAGTATCATACTTTCCTGTTTCTTAACTTTGGCTTGACCTAGTCTAGTCACATGTTCTTACCACTTAAAACATTGTTCTAATGATTACATCATGAGTGATTCAGAATGATAGAGTCTAAGCCACTAGGGTTAGAGGCACTGTTTTTTTTTTTTTTTTATTATTACAGATAAAAATATGCACCATAGATGTGGCCCAACCCATCATCCTCCCTCCACCCAAACCTCCCCCCTCTCTTCCCCTTCCTCGGTCCTTTCCTCATAATCTTGTGGTATAGTTGGGTTATAGCCTTCATGTGAAAGCTATAGTTTAGCTTCATAGTAGGGCTGAGTACATTGGATACTTTTTCTTCCCTGAAGACATTTTTGATTGTCACTTGGGAGGTGAGTGCTCGCGGCATCAAGTAAATGGAGGCTGGGCCTGCTACATTCCCCATCCTGGAGAATGATCCTGCCCCAAATGTTAATAGCTCTGATGGCAAGAAAGCTTGCTCAGCATCATCCCATGACTTAGGATTTAGGGCAATTGTTGAAAACTGCTTTGAAGGCCAGGTGCAGGGTGCATGTCTATTATAATCTTGGCACTTTGGGAGACCGAGGCAGGAAGATTGCTTGAGGCCAAGAGTTCAGGAATTACCTGGGCGAAATAGCAAGACTCCATCTTTAAAAAAATTTTTTTTTAGGACAGAGAGAAATGCTTTCAAGGAAAACCATGGGGTTTGGGGCTGGAGTGGGGGTTGTCGAGGGCAGACCTAATTCAAGGGTTCAGGGTGAGCTTGCTGGAAGCTCTGACATCGGACCTGGGCTCTGAAGCAGAAGTGTTTCAGGTGGACGGTTTGGAGGCGGGGAGGATGTGAAGGCCACTCCCTCCCCGCCTCCCCACCTGTCCACCCACAGACAAAAACGAGTGTGCACTGTCACCTGCTGCCTGTGGAAGTGCTTCCTGCCACAACACCCTCGGTGGCTTCCACTGCGTCTGTCCCTCTGGCTTCAACTTTGACCAGATCCTTGGAGGCTGTCAGGATGTGGATGAGTGTGCCAGACGGGGCAGCCCCTGTAGCTATGGCTGTGCCAACACGCCCGGTGGCTTCTTGTGCGGCTGTCTACAAGGCTTCTTCCGAGCTGGTCAAGGGTGAGAGACTGGAGTGGGGCAGCCTCGTGTATTCACCCCCGTATGCATGCAGTCTCATCTGTGCCCATATCCCAGGGGACACTCACATACCAGTAGTACATCCTGGTTTGCACAGGTGAAAACAGCAGCCCTCTGCGTGTGCCGGCCCCCTCCATATATATCCCCAGGCACACTCATGTAGATTTTCAAATTCCACTAAACACATGTACTTGCATGAGCCATCCTCCATGTGTGCACACAGGTTGGCACACACTCACACCCCTGGGTATGTTGAGGCACATTTATCCATCCCAACGTACATGTCATCTCCCTCCTATGTTCACTCCTAGGCCCAGGTGAGCCAAGGGATTCACAAACACATACCCCCTATGCACATGGGTCACTCCGGCACACACGTGGAGGCACATTTGGACATGGATGTTCCCAGCATGACTCTGAATGGAGTGTAGAGGTGGGGTGGGGAGAGATGGCAGGGAGTCCCACTAGCCTACCCCTGAAGACCCACCTACCCTGCCTGTCCTGACCCAGGCACTGTGTCTTCGGCCTGGGCTTCAGCCCCCAGGATGCCCAAGAAGAGGAGGAGTTGCTCTCTACCAAAGCCTGCTACAAATGCAAGATCAACAGCCTCTCCCCTCAGGACCGGATGCAGCGAAGCATCCTCAGGGACAGCCAGGTGACATGAGGGCTGCACTGGGTTGGGAGGCTATGGCCAGGGGAGAGACCAAGGATGGGAAGAAGCCTATTGGTCTGGCCAAACCAAGTCAGTCCTCTCTAAAAAGCACCAAACTTCACATCCCAGCTTGTTCCCCATGTCATGGTACCTGCCCAGTCTTTTTGTTTGTTTTTTTGTTTTGTTTTGTTTTTTTGGTTGTAGCCGTCATTGTTGTCTGGCAGGCCCAGGCTGGATTGGAACCCGCCAGCTCAGGTGTATGTGGCTGGCTACCTTAGCCTCTTGAGCCACAGGCGCCGAGCCTGCCCAGTCCCACAAAAACAAGCTATTCTTTATGAACAGTCCTGGTTTTTGTGGCCAGGTGTCCTGGGCTCTCTGCAAGTCACCACCTTCTGAGATCATTGCTTTATTTCATTTCCATCACTGATCTCGGAAGCCATTATCCCAAACTCACCCCCACTGCAGACAACTAGGACCTAAACTCCTTCACACCTAGCAAATACCTACTACGATGGAGCAACAATAAGCTAGAAAAAGAAAAGGTCCCTGCTCTGGTGAGGCAAATATTCTAATAGGGAGATACACAAGAAATTAATAAGGAGCTAGATGTGGTGGTTCTCATCTGAAATCCTAGTACTCTTGGGAGGCTGAGGAGGGTGGATTGCTTGAGCTCATAGGCTTGAGACCAGTCTGAGCAAGAGTGAGACACCATCTCTAAAAATAGCCAGGTGTTGTGGTGGTCACTTGTAGTTCCAGGAGGCTGAGGCAAGAGGATTACTTGATCCCAACAGTTTGAGGTTGCCTATGATGCCACGGAACTCTATCCAGGGTGACAAAGTGAGATTCTGTCTCAAAAAAAAAAAAAATAATAATAATAATAAAAAGAAAAAAGAAAAAGAAAAGAAATCAATAAGCACAAAATGTATATCATATTTTATAACACAGGATATGAAAGATACATGATAAATGCTATGGGAAAAAACAAAGCCAGAAGTGGGATTGGGGCGTTGGATTTGAGGGACTTTCAATATTAAATTAAATGCCCTTCTCTTTCCCTCTAGTTGTTTTTTTCATCCCCTTGCTGGGAAAAATTGAGGCTGTATATATTATCCCATAGTCACTATTATTTTCTGGAAGCTTCTCAAGGTTAAGAGCACTGAATCTATCTGATTTTCTGCCTTATTGCCATCCATTTGTGCTCAGTAAGAGTGAGTGCAGTGATTGCCAGGGCTCCAGGGATGGGTATTAATAGACTCCAGCAGGGAAGAGCTATGCTTTGTGCCTTTGCCTGCAATACCCACAGACTGCCATCAGGTGTCAGTAAGTGCATGAATCTTAGGAACACTCCTAAGGAAAAAAAAATTGAGCTCACCAGTACTGAGGGGCTGAGAAACAGAGACAGCTTTTTCTGCCTGGAGTGTAAAGGGAGGGCACTTGGAGTGTAAGTGGGGGGAGGGGGACATGACACTCCCTCGGCATGTAAATGAGGTGAAACACACACAGCACTGCCAAGAGCAAAGGAGAAGAAATCACAGATAACCTCCTGTGAGACTGGATACATCACCCTGCCCAGGATAGCCTGCCACTAAGGCTCTCTGGCTTATTCAGGGCCCTGTCCAGCTGCCAGGACCAGGAAGACACTTCAGAGGAGCTCAAACAAAGAGGGGTTTGTCTTTTGCAGAGAGGGCTGTCAAAGAGAGCCAGATGCAGGAAATGCAGCGGAAGCTATTGGGCAGCTCTTCTGTCTGGTCCTTGTTCTTTCCTCTCTGGCCCAGCTTGACGTCCTGTTTCTTTTACTGTGAGCAGAAACAAGGAAAGCCCCTTCTTCCTAACACCAGACATCCTGGTATGCCTCTGAGTGACCTTAGGGCTCTTGGACCCAATACCATTGGACTGACACCTGGTTACTGGTTCTCTGAGGGTAAAAACTCAATTCCCTTTGCCCAGGTGAGCAGGGTTTCTGCCTAGGCCCCTCAGCTGAGTCTAGGGGTCTGTTGGATTCATTGTGTATAAAAGTGGCCTCTCTTTGTTTTTGCCTGAGAACCAGCCTCAGCCTTAAGCTGCTGTGGCTAACCACAGCCCAAGCTAACCCCTGGCCTTGTGGATGAAAGGTAGACATGAGAAGCCAAGGTCAGAGGGCACTCAATGTCCTCCTCCTCCTTAGAGATTCATTATGAAGTCTCTCCCCCCCCCCCCCCCGAGACAGTCTCACTCTGTCCCCAAGACTAGAGTGCTGTAGTATGATCACAACTCAATGGGACTTCAAATTCCTGGGCTCAATCTTCCCAACTCACCCTCATGAGGAGCTGGGACTATAGGTACATATCACCATGACTGGCTAATTTTTCTATTTTTTTTAGAGATGGGATCTCACTATGTTGTCCAGGCTGGTCTTGAACTCCTACCCTCAAGCTATCCTCCTGCCTTGACCTCCCAAAGGGCTGGGATTATAGGCGTGAGCCACCCTTCATCCCCAGTCCCACAAGTCTCTTCTTTGATCCCAGGGCAAATCCTGATTTGCCTACTGGCTCTGACTGCCCACCTGGTCTTCTTTTCCAGGTGAGCTTGGCCACCCTTGACTCAGAGGCTCTGCTGACCTTGGGCGTGAACCTCTCACACCTGGACCAGGCCAAACACATCCTGCAGTTCTTACCAGCACTGGAGGGTTTGGGGGGTCGGGTCCGCTATATCATCACCCATGGCAACAAACAAGGTTTCTTCCGCATGCATCACCTCCATGGCCTCAGCTCCCTGCATCTGGGGCATAGGAGGCCAAGTCCTGGAACTTACCAGCTGGAGGTAGTGAGCGTGGCATGGCCCCGGAGAGCCCGGCTGGAGGGGTGGCTAGGACCAGGGGCCCAGGCCTTGAGGTTAAAGGTGCAACTGCAGCTGCTGTAGTTGGGGATGGACCCCCTGACCTCCCATCCCATCCAGAGGATGAAGATTCTGGAACTGGGAAGAACTGGCTGACCAGGTGAAACCCTAACACTCAGGAAGAGTAAAATGCTACACTATGACCTCAGGCAAGCCTAGCTTCTTCCTGGGCCTCCGTGCCAGCCCAGACACTCCGACACTCAGTTTTCCTGAAGAGAGCAAGAAGCCCCTGTGGTACACACCCTCCACCCCATAGCCAAGGTCGGGGAGGGGCCCTGTGGTCACTATATCTGATCAGTCTCAGGCTTAAACTTCTGTACACACTGTGGTTCATCCAGGAGAGTTGGCAGGACATGGGAATGGGCAGCTGGGGTGGGTGCAGGCTTGTCCTCCAGAGCAGAAGGGCTGGTGGGGTCCTGACCCCACATAATGACTTGCAGTGAACTTTGCCCTTCCCAAGTCCCAGACTAGGGCTCCCAGGATGCTTTTATATCAGAAGTGAAGACAGCAATAAAGTCATTTTGGGTTAAGTTGGAAGCCCCTTGTTAAGTTCCACACTGCCCTTGGCAAGGCTGTCTGGGAAGCCAGTGGCCCTGTGTGTTCCCCAATAAGGATGATTGTAGATCCTTTTCTAGTTCATAAGCAAGATAATTGGGTTTTCCCACTCATGTGCGAGATGTTCTGATGGCACATGTCTGACACATGGAGAAAAAAACAAAATGGCTCACACGGCTGATGACATACTGCATACCAGACACCATCCAGAGTATGTTATGATTATTGACTCCTTTGGTTGTCATTGCAACACTGGGGAATAGATGCTGTTGTTACCATTCCCATTTTACAGATGGGAAAACTGAGGCACAGAGAGGACAAGTGACTTAGCCAAGGTCAGGCTGGGTTGAAGGTCCATGCCATCCACCACCACCCTCTCTTGCCTGGTTCCAGGCTGGGTTGGGTCTACTGACATCTATTGGGCAGGATACTCATAGTCAGTCGCATTAACCCATTTATGCCAAGGTTGAAAATTTTGAATTTTTTGCATGACTTTTAAATTTTCTTTATTTTTTAATTTTGAGACAGAATCTTACTCTGTCACCCTGTGCCGTGGCATCATAGCTCACAGCAACCTCAAGCTTTTGGGCTTAAGAGATCCTCCTGCCTCATCCTCCCAAGTAGCTGGGACTATAGGAGCCCACCACAATGCCTGGCTAGTTTTTCTATTTTTAGTAGAGATGGGGTCTCACTTTTGCTCAGGCTAGGCTCAAACTCCTGAGCTCAAGCGATCCACCCATTTCTGGCTCCCAGAGTGCTAGGATTACAGGTGTGAGCCACTGGCACAAGGCTTTTACATGACTTTTTGACAAGCTTCTAGCACACCACTAACTGTATGTACCACGTGATAACATGTACCCTCAGGAGGCAGACTTGTGTGAAAAACCAGACCTCCACAATGACCTTAAGCAGGAGGATAGAAATAACTCCTACAGCACTACCATTCCAATAATGGAACATGAAGCATAAACTAGTTAATGACATACAGTCAGCATGTGCTGTGTGCTACGTGTGTTTGGATTGTGGTGTACTTGGTCCACAAGAAACCCCTCCAAAACAGGTAGTATTATTACCCCTGTTTTATGGGGTTATGTGCAGAATTGAGGCCTAGAGAGCTTGGGGAACCTGCCCTTGTTTTAGCCTGTTACCCAGGCCGGAATCAGTGGCCCAAGCATAGCTCACTGCAGCCTCAAACTCCTGAGCTCAAATCATCCTCCCACCTTAACCTCTTGAATAGCTGGGGTTACAGGTCCATAGCACTATGTCTGGCTAATTTAAAAATTTGTTGCGGAGATGGTGTCTCACAATGTCACCCATGCTGGTCTGAACTCCTGGGTTCCACCAATCAATCCTCCTGTCTCAGCCAAACTGCTGGGATTCCAGGCATGAGCCATTGTACCCACTCCATTTTACTGAAACTGCATGCAGGCTGGTTCCTGACCCCCAAACCAATAGGGTATTCCCTACAGATGGTGTGCTTGGTTTTCATCTAGAACTTTCTCTGTTGTGATGTAAATTTACGTTGCCTCAGAATAAGGACAGCAGTCAGGGGAGTCAGACCTCCACCTGCAGTGCCTGGCCCCAGGACTCTGCCTTTGGCCAGGTTGTGGCCCACCTGCCTGAGTATAAGAGCTTGCAGAGGGCTTCTCTGTCCATCAGCCAGGCTCACAAAGCCATGGAATCTGGGTAGAGCAAGCCCAGTGACCCTCATTTTCCAGGAGTACCAAGACAGGGAGCAATTGTTTCAAGGTCACCATTTGGGAAGTGCAGGCTACAGCCAATGCTGGTGCTGGGCCCTTGGGAAGCTGTCTTCTTTGAAGGCTGGGGGAGAGGCATCCAACCTGCAGGCCTGTGAACCGGCTTGAATGCTGATTTTGTGAGGCCTTTTCTTGTTTATCGATGGTTTCCGAGTATCCACAAACTTTTTTTTTTATTTTTATTTTTTGGCTAATCAGCTTTCCTTAGTGTTTGGTTATTTAATGTGTGGCCCAAAGCAACTTTTCTTCCAATGTGTGTGTGTTGGGGGTACGGTTTGGGCACCCCTGGTAGTTCTTAGGGTAGGGAAGATCCTGTGTGATTCACACCTCTTTCACACCTTGACTTGCACTGAACCTCATATAGAAACATGACAATCCCCCCCTACCAAAGGTTTATTTAAAAGTTATAGAAAAGCAACCATCTGGCAGGGGCATTTTAGACCCAACCAGAGCTTTGCAAGGACTCAGAGGGGCACACAGGCACGGCTCAGGCTGGGTGGCATGAAGCTCAGGCAGGAGATGTATCCTAAAGGAGACTTCTCCATAGGATCCCCTGCCCAGGGTTGATGCCACTCTCTGGGCCAACTCCCTCTTTCCAGCTGCCTGGGGGCAGATGTTGGTGGGGGAGAGAACAGAGGACCACAGCAGCAGGCACAGGGATTAGGAGTTTGGCCCCAAGGACAGAGGGGCAGATGGCAGCTGGGCTGTAGGGTGATTGATGGTTGTGGCGGAGAAGATCCAGCCTCTCTTCTACTGGTGGATCCCAGAGATGAGTGGATGCTCATGGTCCTGCAGGTAGGATAAGAGAGGCCAGAGTGGAACTGTGGACTATAAATTAATAAGAATATAAACATTGGCCTCTGCTCCTGGCCCCTGGCACAGACCACCTGAAATTTTTACAATTTCCCAAGTGATAGGAAAATCTTTTGTTTGGTTCCCGCCCTGTGGTTCCTGGCGCAGAGCTCCTAAAACCATTGCCTGGTTGAGTGGAATATCTTTTGTTCTAAGGAGGTGATTCATGGCTCCTGGGTGAGGGCTGGTCACCAGAAGGACCAAGCCATGATTAGAAGTTTGAGGATTTCAGCTGCCATCCTCTGGAGAGGAGAGAGGGCAAGAGAAGAGAGAGGGAGAGGAGAGGGACTAGAGATTACATTAACAGTCGGCCATGCCTATGTGATGATGTCTCTGTAAAAAGGCCTAAATTATGGAGTGTGGGGAGCTTCTGGGCTGACAAAACATGTTTGTATGCTGGGAGGGGGTGCACCCCAATTCCTGCCTTTGGGACCCTTCCAGGCCTCATGTTAAGCATCTTCCTTCTGGCTGTTTTTTTTTGGGGGGGGGACAAGGTCTTGCTCTGTTGTCTAGGCTGGAGTATAATGGCATCATCATAGCTCACTGCAGCTCCTGGGCTCAAGCGATCCTTCTGTCTCCTGAAGTGCTGGGACTACAGGTGTGAGGCGCCCTGTCTGGCCCTTTGTAATTTTTTTTTTTTTTAAGAGGCAGAGTCTCACTTTATCGTCCTCTGTAGAGTCCTGTAGCATCACAGCCCACTGCAACCTCCAACTCCTGGGCTTAGGCAATTCTCTTGCCTCAGCCTCCCAAGTAGCTGGGACTACAAGTGCCCGCCACAATGCCCAGCTATTTTTTGTTGCAATTTGGCCGGGGCCAGGTTCAAACCCACCACCCTCAGTATATGGGGCCGGTGCCCTACCCACTGAGCCACAGGCACCGCCCTGTAATATTTTTTATAATAAAATAATAGATGTAAGTAAAGTGTCTCCCTGAGTCTTGTGGGCCACTCTAGCAAATGATTAAGCCCAAGGAAAGAGTCCTGACTTATAGTCAGTCAAAAGTATAAGTGACAACCTGCTGCTTGTGACTGGCCTCTGAACTGGGAGCAATATTGTGGGACTGAGTCCTTACCCTGTGGTACCTGACACTATCTCCAGGCAGGAAATGTCAGAATGGACTAGAATTGGAGGACATCAGGCTGGAATCCTCTGGACAATGGCTTGGTGTGGGGGCTCCTACAGCTGTCTATTCACTCACCTAGTTTCATGACAGCACTTGCTGACACCCCTGGGGCAGGCTCAAGGCAGTGGATAGGACCCTAGCATATGAACCTACAGGAGCTAACTGCACAGCCAGCCTGCCTTGGTGGGAATCCCCTGTCCCAGTGTGAGGTGATTTTGAACCCTCAGCCCTCACAAAGATAATGGGCAGAAGTTGATTACATGACCAAGAGGCCGTACTTGGATTAGCCACTGTTGAAAAGGAGGCATTCCTCTTGCCAGTGGGATCACTAATCTTAAACAAAGGTAGCTTGGAGTTTCCAGAACTCAACTTCTTCTTCCCAGCTTGAGAGCCTGCCCAAGAGATGAAGAGAGAAATAGATAAGCTCTCCACCAAGACCCCTTCAGCACCTGGATACAGTTGAACCTGAAGCCTTTGGCTGGTTATTTGAACTGATGAGTTTCCCATTGGTTTGAGCTTTCTATCTGCAGTAATGGACAGATCCAGATGGTGAGTTGGTCAGTTGGTCATTCACTCCATCCCTCACTTACCAGCAACTGGCTACCAGCACTCTACTCCCACTCAGAAACTGAGAAACACAGGGGTCTGGGTGGGAAGGGTGGTCCCTGCAGATGCAGGTCTGGGGTCTCACACACCTTGTAAGGTCATCTGGATGTTGTGAAGTTTTGGGTGAGTCTTGTTCCGTGCATCCAGAAACTTGATGGCTCTTTGCACCACCTTGGTCTTTGGGTTCCCACACACCAACCTATGTCTCTTGGGGAAGTAGAATCTGGTAGGTAGAGAGGGGGTGCCCTAGTTAGGGTGTAACCAGTAACCAGGGAACATAGATGCATGTGAGACCTACCTGCCACCCCACCCCCTTTCGCTCCACTTACATCACAGCATGCAGGTTGCAACTTCCGCTCACTTCCTGGTGCTGGTAACCCTGAGCACGACGTAGCACAGTCCACGCAGGGCGGGGATGGTAAGCCAGGCAGCAGTCTTCAAAGACACCTGCAAGCACATGGCCGCCCCCACACTTGTGTCTATGCTGGGCAGAGATAGCCACACATGGAGGCACATATCATGGCCCTTCTAGGCCTGGTGGAAGCCAGCAGAGGTTGAGGGACAGCCTGGCTCACCCTTAGCCCTTGATATTGGGATACCCAGTAGGAGTTGGAGAGAATCCCCAGGGAAGGATGTGGAACTACCAAAAGAATAGGAAACAAAACCACTTCTACTTCTGCTCTGGGAGAGGGGACAAAGGACAGACACAGCATCTAGGAGGAGCCAGACCATCCTCCCAGCCCACCCAACTGGTTGTCTGTTCCTGAGGTTCGGGCTCCTACTCTAGGCTGGCCCATCCGCACATGGGATTGGCTCAAATACCTCTTCCTCTAGTCCTCATCACAGTGACCACTCAAGTCTCCCTGGCCAGAAACTGGAAGTTCTATGTAGGTTTACCTAGAACAATAGCATTTAAAGTTCTCTAGGTGTCAGATGTCTGGACAACACAGAGATGAATCAAACTTAGTGTTGGCTTCCAGGAGCTCCTGGCCTGGTGGAGACAGACAGAGAAGTTGATCTATGCAGAGAGGGGGATGTGCAGGGACTGGAGGTGCCCAGGGGAGGAGGAGGAGAAGATCGTACCAGAAAGGTCTGGGAAGATAAGATGGTGGGGAAGGCCAGGATGAGCTCATTCACCCCACCTTTGAGGTTCTCTGAAATTCAGCTCTGCCAGACCTTGCCTCTTTGGCATCCCCCCAACCACTACTCCTGAGGGCAAGGGGTAGAGGAGTCCATTGGAACCTCTGGAACTTCAGGCTGCAGTGCCAGGAAGGTGGTTCCCAAGGCGGGGGGCCACCTTACCCCAAGGATCAAAGTGCTGGGGCTGGGGCTGGGCCTGGCTCTGATAGCAGAACAATGAGAACAAAACTCAGCACCTCCTGGGCAAAGGCTAACCTCTCAGACCCAACCAAGGGACAGGATGGGCCGGAAAGGTTGGGGACATGAGTATTCTGCCTGCCCAGGCTCCTGGCTAGCTGCTGAAACTCAGGGAATACAGACCCAGTGTCGGGGCTCCTAGGGAGCACTGCATGCCCAGAGCTATCTTTTGGTGTCTGAAATCCTCAAGCACCCTGCTCTAGGATTGGGGTAAGGGAAGAGGGAGGGGTTCCCCGTTGATAACAGGAATGATTATTATCAGTGTTGCTGAACACTGGGCCCAGTGTGTCCTGTGGGCATCTGCTCACTAGACCTTCAAATCTGGTCTGTGTAGTGGGAGTTTCCTATTCCAGAGAAGAATGAGGCTCATAAAGACTGAGTGGCAAATCTCAGTTGGACTGTATGGATGAGGATGGGGACGGAGATGGGAATCCACCGCTGTGGTCTCCAAGGCTCTAACCCTTGGCCCTCAGCCCTGAAGGGTTAGGATACTGCCATGTGTCCCTGGCTATAAGTGGTTTTGCCCACAGCTGAAGCCACCCTCTATTACTCCAGCTGCTGGAGTCTTGCAAAGAAAGCACCACAGGGGCTCTGGAAGGAGCTGGGGACCCTCTGTCTCCACCCCCCACTCCAGGAATTATTCAAGTGCCAAGAGCAGGAACCACCAGAGAATTCAGTGGAATTGGGGGGGGGGGGGGTTGAGGGATCTTCTGAAAGAAAGAGGAGAAAAATGGGTAGAGACAGAGGACAAGGAAGATGGATGGGTCCAGGGAGGCAGGGTACGTATGGCAGAAGATAGTACCTTGGGCATGGACACCAGGGGCCCACGCCCCCACCGTGCCGGCCACCAGGCAAGTCAGAAGCCACGGGTTCATGCTGCAGGCTGGTCCTCCTCCCTGGGTGCCTGGAGGGATTAATGGGTCCACCTTGAGGAGGTGGAAAGGGGTGATGAGGACCCTCAGGAGGATAGCAGTGGGCACTAGGACACCTCCTTTTCAAGCTAGTCCCTGGGGTACTCAGCAAGGAAAGGAGATGGCACAGAATGGGGACAAGTCTTGCTGGAGGGAGAGACCTGCAGGAGAAGGACTCACCAAGGTGCACTGGGGTCCAGGGAGCTGGTCTCTGCTGCTAGGGCACAACACCAAACTCTATTGCTTGTGGGGCCAGCAGGGTGAAAGTCACTCTTTATAGACAGAGCCCCACCTGGCCACCACCTGCCCGCCCTCTGCTGGTCCTCTTCTTTCTTTTCCTACCCACCTCCTCTTGCAGACTCTTGGCTTCTCACTCCTGCATAGAGAGACAAAGCCCTGCCCTTCCCTCCATGAGTACCCTCACCTTCCCCCATCCTGGGCCTCCTCCTCCCTCTCCACTCCCCTCACTTGCACGCCCTGGACAGACACTGACTTCCTGAGGACAGGTCTTGGTCTGTCCAGAGCCCCTGAGAGGAAGGCTTTACTGCTGCTTCTCACCCCCAAGCCACCTGCTCCCCTGGGTCCCCGACCTCACCCCATTTTTCTCTCCTTCCACACAATGGGGTGACTTAACATGTCACAGACATGTCTTAATTCTGAGAATAGGCAGGTCTATAGAAACAGAAAGTAAGTTTGTGGTGGCCATAGGGTGGGGGAGGGGAGAGTGAGGGTGTGAAGAGAGTGATTGCTCAATAATATGGGCTTCTAGGCTGGCAGTGATGGCTCACACCTATAATCCCAGTACTTTGAGAAGCTGAGACAGGAGGATTGCTTAATGCCAGGAGTTCAACACCAGCCTGATTCTCAAAGCAAGACCTTGTTTCTACAGAAAATTCTAAACATTAGCCAGGCATGGTGATGTGCACCTGTGGTCCCACCTACTTGGGAGGCTGAGGCAGGAGCATCCATTGAACCCAGGAGTTCGAGGCTGCTGTGAGCTATGATCAAGACACTGTGCTCTACCCTGGGCAACAGAGTGAGGCCCTGTCTCTAAAAGAAAAAGAGTAAGGGTTTATCATTGTTCTAAAGTTATATAAAGGTGATGGTTGCATAACTCTACAAGTGTGATAAATCTCACAGAATGGTGCACTTTCCATGGGTGAAATGCATGCCTGGAATGTGAATTTTCTCGAGAAAATTGAGAATCTTGAGAATAATATCAACAAAGTGTTATGAACAGCCATCACGACAAAGAAATGCTATGGCTTCGGAAGAACAGCTGGAAGCCCTAGGTAGCCATGCCTGAAGCAAGCATAGCAAAATTCACCGAGAAGGCATTTCTTCTTTCCTCTGGGTCACTGGGACCCATCTCTGGCAGGAACAAAGGGAGCCGGGAGGTGGGGGTGAGGGAACAGGGGAACTACAGAGGCCTCTCAACTGATAGCTTTCAACTTTTTTTTTTTTTTTGCAGTTTTTGCCGGGGCCTGGGGTATATGGGGCCGGCACCCTGCTCATTTAGCCACAGGCGCCACCAGCTTTTAACTTTTCATCGCCCACATCCTTAGCTACATTTGACCCCTTGGAACCCCTTTCTCATTTCTCCTAATCTGGGCCAGGCCAAGGGGCTTAGTGGGTGGAGCTTATAGCCAGGGGCGGGGCTTACTGAATAGCGCTGAGAGCCGGGGCGGGGCTGAGTCGGTGGAGGTTTATAGTGTGGGTGGGGCTTGATAAATGGTACGTTAGGTCGGAACCTGCTTACATTGGCCCCCCCGCCCCCCACTCTGGCAGATCAAATGTTCAGCGGGCCTGTTGCCACCCTCAAGGCAGTCCTGGGCCTTGCTCCAGTTCCTCCGCCTCTTCTTCTGGTGCGTGAAGCTGGGCCCGGACGCGGCCCCGCGTGGCTGCGGGCGTGGGGACGCAGCGTGGTGGGCCGGGGCCAGGCTCCCGGCTACGGCCCACTGCCCCATACCTGGGGTCTGGCAGTGGCCAAGACTTAACCTTAGGAGGGGTGTGAGCCCAACTCCCTGACTCCCCTCTCTGTGTGTCCCACCGGCAGCCTTCGGAGGAAGGAGGCTCACCTAGGGTATACGGGGATGTGAGAGCTCCGGACCCAGGTGTCCAGGCTGGAGCCATGCTGCTCAGGGAGGGAAACGAGGCCCTGAATTAAAGTCCAGAATTCTGAAGACAGCTGCTAGAGTGAGGGCCAGATCACAGATCGCCTGGGGAAGCCAGGCGGCTGAAGGTATTATCATCTACCACTAGCAAGAGGCCCTTTTCCCTCCTGAAACTTTAGTACCTCAGTTCCCAGTTCAAACACTTGGCCTCTGACAGAAGCAGCTGGGCTGCCCTTCCCCACAGCATCATATGGACTATACCACATAGCAGGTGCTTGTCTTCAGGCCTGAACTCCTATTGTGCCCAGCTACCTCTTTTTAAAGATAATGTGTTTGAGGCCTTTCTTCTTTTTTGATGTAGGCAATTTATTGCTACAAACTTCCCTCTTAGAACAGCTTTTGCTGCATTCTATCAGTGCTGTTATGTTATATGGCCATTTACTATAATTGTCTGGAGATATTTATAACTGTCTTCTTTGACCCCTTGGTTGTACAGGGATGTGTTTAATTTCCACGTATGTGTGAATTTTCTGAAATTCCATCAATTACTATTACTGATTTCTAGTTTCATACCATTGTGGTCAAGAAAGATATTTGATATGATTGCAGTCTTCTTGAATTTATTCAGACTTGTTTTGTAGCCCAACATATATTTGATCTATCCTGAAGAATGTTTCACGTGCACTTGGGAGTAATGTGTATTTTGTTGCTGTTGGATGGACTGTTTTGTATATGTATGTGAGGTCCTTTTAGTCTAGAACAGTGATTTTCAAGCAGCGATTCATAACATTTGTGTGCTGTGAAATTTTTAAAGATCATTAATTAAATTATTTTTGAAAGAAGTTCAAAGCACAGTAGGTATATTCTTTTTTTACTTTTTTTTTTTGAGTCAGAGTCTCACTATGTCACCTTTGGTAGAGTGCTGTAGTGTCACAGCTCACAGCAACCTCAAACTCTTGGGTTTAAGCTCTTCTCTTGCCTCAGCCTCCCAAGTAGCTGGACTACAGGCACCAGCCACAATGCCTGGCTTTTTTTGTTGTTGTTGCAGTTGTTTAGCTGCCAGAGGGTTCAAACCCGCCACCCTCGGCGTAAGTGGCTGGCATTGTAACCACTGTGCTACGAGCACTGAGCCTTTACTCTTTTTTTTTTTTTTTAATAACATAATTTAAGTTTGCCATGGAAGTTTAACTACAAGTTCAAGTGTGCAGTAAAATAAAAATTGTTGAAAAACACAGGCTAGAGTATAGTTCAAATCTAACATTTCCTTATTGATATTCTGTCTGGATGATCTGTCCGTTGCTGAAAGTGTGGTGCTGCAGTTCCTCACGTTTATGGTATTGCACTCTCTCTCCCTTCATATCCATTTGTATTTGCTTTATATATTTAGGTGCTCTGATGTTGGGTGCATATGTAGTTACAATTGTTTTATCCTCTTGATGAATCGACTATTTTGTCATTCTTTTATCATTCGTATCTTTTTTCCATCCTTCATTTTCAGTCTGTGTGTGTCCTTACTCCAGCTGCCTCTTGCTTTGGTCCAGATGCACAGTGGTTGCCCAGCAACCAGAGAAGGGGACAGAAAGGGTATTTTCCAAGATGCCTTGCAAGCTCTGGACTGACATTAAGGAACTTGGTTTACAGACAGTCCATGACATATTTGGCTCTTCAGCCTCCTGTAAGGTTGGCTTTAAGGGGCATCCCTCCTGTCTTCCAGGGGGCAGCTGTTAGCGGTGGCCTGGGTGGGGGCTGTGGCTCTCCAGGGGGAATCAGATTACTGGCACTGCCAAGGCCAGGAATGTCTTTGTGCTTCTCCTGCGCACGAAGGATGTGTGGGGGCAGACAGCTGGGAAGGGTGGGGTGGGGGAGAGAATGGCAGGCCTTGAGGAGAGGGTCCCCTCAGGTCCTGAGTTTTTCTCCCAAGCTGCTGACCTCCACTGATCCCCTTAGTGCAGGTTTCCTTCTCTTTGTTTTGTTTTTAAAGATGAGGTATTGCTCTGTTGCCCAGGCTGATGTGCACTGGCATGGTATAGCTTACTGTAATCTGCAACTCTTGGGCTGAAGTGATCTTTTTTCCTCAGTCTCCCAACTAGCTGGGACTATAGACATATGCAACCATGCCTGGCTAATTTTGTACATATTTTTTTAGAGATGGGGTCTTGCTATATTGCCCAGGCTGGTCTTGAACTACTGGCCTCGAGTGATCCTCATGCTTTGGACTCCCAAAGAACTGTAATTATAGGCATGAGGCACTGCACTGGGCTTCACACAGGTTTTCTGAGTATCTCCACTTGTGGCAGGCAGGTGTGTTGCAGCCATCAAAGATGATGGTGACTCCATGAGAGAAAAATCTCAATTAAATTTAAGAAGGGGAGTTGAGTAGTTTCCCACCCAATGGGTGTAACACATGACTATATGGCACACTTCTTGGGTGTAGCACACAATTACAACAATTTTACCTGTCATGTGTAAATTATATAAACTAATGGTTTGTACCCTCACGTTAAACTGAACTTGTTTTTATTCTTCTTGTTGAGACAGAGTCCCACCCTATGCCCTAAGCAGAGTGCAGTGTCATCATAGCTCACTGCAACCTCAGACTTGAGCTGTGGGCATCCTGTTGCCTCAGCCTCTGGAAGCTGCTGGTGCTTGCCATGGCGCTCAGCTGGGTTTTTCATTTTAATGAGTCCAGGTCTCACTCTCACTCAGACAAGTCTGAACTCAAGCAATTTTCCCACCTCAGCAGGTGCTGGAATTACAGGTGTGAGCCACTGAGCCTGGCTGAAATTGTTTTAAAAAGGGAAAGAAGATGGTGGAGACTTCCCAATGAACACCCATTCGGGACCATTTGCTATTCATTCAATAAACACTTATCAAGCACCTACTGTGTGCCAGGCATGGGGCTGGATGCCAGGGACAAGCAGAGAAGGAGATGGCCCTGTGTACTCATAGTCTAGTTGCAGAGCAGACAAGAGAAGAAGCAAATAACGAAGCAAGATACTCAGAGAAAGATCATGGTCAATCCTGAAGATAGGGAGAATCTGGGACTAGCTGGTAAGGAGGACCTCAGGAATTTTAATAAATATTTTTGTAGAGGCAGGGGACTTGCTATGTACACAGGCTGGCCTCAAACTCCTGGGTGCAAGGAATCCTTCCACCTTGGTTTCCCACAATGCTGAGATTACAGATGTGAGCCATTGCCTGGCCTGGGGTGCTGTATTAACTGTGGCTTTTTATTCTGGACAGAATGCTCCTCCCAGGGCTTTCCAGTTTTTAGAGATGATAGGGACTCTGCAGTGAGTGCACCTCTCAAATGCAAACCCATCAGTTCAGAACCTACACCCCCACTACCTCCTTTCATCTGACACTCACACTTTGGGTCACTATGCACCTGTCCTAATCACCCTAGGGCCAGATACAGACAACTAGGGATGGACCCTACACCCCAGAGCCTGCTGAAATGATTCACACGACCTTGCCTCCCACATTTATTTCTGCAGAAATGATAATGTAGGCTCTTGCCCACGTTCTCCCTTCATTCTGCCTCCAGCTGACCAGCTCTGCTGCTTTCACCTGTGGCCCTGCACTTCCTTCTCTTAGGAACTGAGTCATGAACTGTCTTTTTGGTGGCAGTCATCTCCTGATCTGTTGGCCTTTACAGACCTACATAATAATAAAGCCTACATTTAAAAACAGGTGCCCATGGCGGGGTACAGTGGCTCATACCTGTAATCCTAGCACTCTGGGAGGCTGAGGCAGGGAGATTGCTTGAGCTCAGGACTTCAAGACCAGCCTGAGAAAGAGCAAGACTCTGTCTCTAGTAAAAACAGAAAAACTAGCTGGGCATTGTGGAAGGCACCTGTACTTCCAGCTACTTAGGAAGCTAAGATAGAAGAGGTTGCTATCAGCTATGACACCACAGCACTCTACCTAGGGTGACAGAGTGAGACTGTTGTCATAACAACAGCAGGCCAGGTGCAGTGGCTCACACCCGTAATCCCAGCACTTGGGAGGCTGAGGTGGGTAGATTGCCTGAGCCAGAGCGAGACCTTGTCTCTAAAAATAGCCGGGCATTGTGGTGGGTGCCTGTAGTCCCAGCTATTCAGGAGACTGAGGCAAGAGAACTGCTTAAGCACAGGAGCTTGAGGTTGCTGTGAGCTATGATACCACCACACTCTATCAAGGGCCACAAAGGGAGACTGTCTCAAAAAGAAAGAAACACCAACCAAAAAACCCCACAAATAACAGCAGCAACAATAATAACAAAACCCCAAGGGCTCGGTGCCCTTGTGTGATTATGGCACCAGCCACATAACTAAGTTGGCAGGTTCGAACCCAACCCAAGCCAGCTAAAACAACAATGACAATAGCCAGGCATTGTGCTACTTGGGAGGCTGAGGCAGAATTGCTTAAGCCCAAGAATTTGAGGTTGCTGTGAGCTGTGATGCCACAGCAATCTACCGAGGGCAGCACAGTGGGACTGTCTCAAAACAAACAAACAAAAAATCCCCAAGTACTCAGTGTAGTGTGTGGGGAACTGAGGACAGAGGGCAGGTAACAGACACACCATTGCCTGGGTGGCATTTATGCTGGTGGAAGGGTGTTCACACTGTGCTGCCTGCACGGTGTCCTAAAGGGCCATCTGCATGCAGGCCACAGGGATACAGAGGGCACCACGCAGGGAACAGGGGATGGACATGCAGGTATTTGTCAGAGGCCAGCAGGTCATTAGACCTGCCAACTGTAGAAGGCCTGGATTGGGACATGGGGGGAGGTAGGTAGCAAAAGATGAGGTGGGCAGGCAGAGGCTATTCAGGGCCTCACATGCCAAACAGGGTGAGTTCAGTGAGAGGGCCATGGGAGGCCGCAGAAGGGATTTATTTAGACAGTGCAGGGTTGTGGTCAAGCCTGCCAAGGTCATAAGGAAGATTGCACCTGAGGGGGTGAGTCAAGGGTGGATTCAACGGCTCAGGCAAAAGAAGGTAGCAGGCTGAACTTGCTGGGTAGAGGTGGGCAGATCCAGAGGTGGGTCTGTCTCTCTAGAATGGGGAGGGTGTGGGCTGCCTCTTTAACTCCTTAGAGCATTGGTTCTCAACCTGTGAGTCATGACTCCTTTGTAAAAATGAAAATACATCGCGGCATTAGGAAGGTTGAGAACCACTGCCTTAGAGAATCAGATGAGCTCCCATTGCCATCTACTTCTCAAAGTAAGGTTGCGGGCAGTCCAGTGGGCTAGAATGGATAGAGACAGACCTCGGGAGGGTGCCAGTGCCCACAGGCTTAGGGGGCCTGTCCACTCTCTTACCTCTATTGCCCCACCCTGTGGCTTCTGGTTGTTCTAAGTACATGGTCAAGGTCTACTGGCTGCCTACCCAGGCCTGGAGGTGCTGTACGGGAGAACAGGATGGAGAGGGCCATGATTTTTTTTTTAATTTGATGGCATGGAGGCTTGGCACCCATAGCACAGGGGTTATCGTGCCAGCCACATGCACTGAGGCTGGCAGGTTCAAACCCAGCCCGGGCCAGCTAAACAACTGCAACAAAAAAATAGCTGGGTGCTGTGGCAGGTGCCTGTAGTCCCAGCTACTTGGGAGGCTAAGGCAAGAGAATTGCTTAAGTCCTAGTGTTTGAGGTTGCTGTGAGCTGTGAGGCCAGGCACTCTACCTAGGGGGGCATAGTGAAACTCTGTCTCACAGCATGGATCTTTAGTTGCAGCTACTTGGGAAGCTGAGGCAATTGGATTGCTTGAGCTCAGGAGTTCAAGGCTGCAGTGAGCCATGAGCACTACTGCACTCTCACCTGTGCAGTAGAGCGAGATTCTGTCTCAAAAATAAAAAATTAAAATTAAAAAAAGATCAGCTACAGCAACACGAAGCAAGGATTGGGGCTTCTGAGTCTTTATAGGCATAACCTTTTTTTTTTTAAATTTAGAGAGAAAACATGGTCATTTTGTCTGCTTCTCCATCTCCCTAATGAGGCTCTGTACAGTATTCAGAAAATCTGGTGCACCTAAGCCCAGATTCTCAAACCTTCTCACACCGAGTTCCCCCATCTCCTGAGATGTGGATGCACCATGGTCAGTGGTTCCGGTTTCACCTGCTGTGGCTCTGCTGAGAGGCAAGTGCTAGCTCAACTGTGAGAGGCATCACAGTAGATATGTGTATGAGTTCCCTGTTGCTATTACAACAGATAACCACAAACTTAGTGGTTTAAAACAACACAAATTTATTATCTTAGAGTCCTGAAATCAGAATTCCTAATATCAAGGCACCAACAGGGCTGGTTCCAACAGGAGGCTCCAGGGGAGAACTTGTTTCCCGTCTCTTCCAGCATCCAGAGGCTGCCAACATCCCTTGGTTCAGGGCCCCTCCCTCCCCCTTCAAAGCCAGCAGCATAGCATTTTCCAGTCTCTCTCTGTCTCTGACCTTCCTGCCTCCTTGTATGAGGACCATGTGAGGACACTGGACCACTTGATAATCCAGAGTAATCTCCCCATCTTGAGATCCTTAATTTAATCCAATCTGCAAAATCCCTTTTGCCATATGAGGGAATAGATTGCCAGGTTCTGGGGATTAGGATGAGAACATCTTAGGAAGGAAGGGGCATTATTTTACCTACCACAACACCCATGGGGGTCAAACTCATAAGACAGTAACCCACAGAACACCTCTTGGGGGAGTGATGTATGGGTTTAGTTCTTGAAGATAGTGGGTGCTGGGGGGAGGCAGGGAACAGTGGGGTGCCAGGA
The DNA here is from genome assembly GCA_963574355.1 of Loris lydekkerianus. Taxonomy (NCBI): domain Eukaryota; kingdom Metazoa; phylum Chordata; class Mammalia; order Primates; family Lorisidae; genus Loris; species Loris lydekkerianus. The sequence continues at coordinate 4,815 of CAUYPK010159566.1, read as the reverse complement.
GATACCAGGCAGAGGGAACAAGGCACATACAATAGCAGGCTCCCTAAATACCCACCCCAGATGGATCTAAAAATAGTGTTTTCTCCTCATCCTCAGGCCTACTGGCCTCTGGGCCATTGGTCCCAGGACCCTCAATGCTGCTGGGAAAGGTAGGTGAGACAGAGGTTGTCCTAGGGAAACTTCAGAAGCCTGTGCTGGCTCCTGGATGGGGGCCTGAGCTAGTTCATTCCTGGGGTCACTGGTCAGCAGGTGATGAACCCAGGGAGGAGGGGCTGAGTCCCCCCCTGCCCCACTGCCCAACCCATCCTCTCTCCAGCTCCTGTTGCTGCCTTCTCAGCAGGACTCTTGTCACTAAGCCATCCTGAACGCCCACCCTCTGGAGTCAGAAAAGTAGTTTTTTGGCTGTGACAGTGGGTGTCCATTTTACCTACCACAGAAGGGACCCCAACTTGGGAGGCTTGATCCAGCAGAATGGGGGCTCTGGTACCAGGGAGTGAAGTTTTTGTGTCTGCTGGGATGTCACAAACTTGCCCATTGCCCTGCTGCTGCTGGTCCCCGAGAACAGGGCTCACTGCTAGTCCATCTGGTCAGCAAAACCGTGCTGCCTGCTGGTGCCAGGCTGGTGCTGGGCACTACTGATGTCAAGGCAGACACATCTCTGCTTCCTCCCTTGAGTAGCTCTTGGTGACAAGGGAGAGCAGCGCTCACACCTGCTGAGGATGTAGTAGCAGGCGGACCATGTACTGAGTGCAGGCAGAGCAGCTGATTTCTTGGGGACAGACCAAGGGGCTGTCCTGAGAGAAAGGCAGGCATTGGGGCTTTAGGTGGAGAAAAGCCCAGGTACAAGGGCAGAGGAAGGAGGATGAGGAAGGCCAGTGTGTGGCCACCCTACCACCTGGACCCACCCCATCAAGTTGCTGGCCCCTGGATTCACCACAGTAGCCCAATTGCTAAATGTTTAGTTTCCAACCAGAAGGTCACTTAGTAAATATGGTAAGGCACATCCTCCTGCAGACAGCCCTGCATGGGTGGCTTGGGATACTTTCCAGCAGCGTAATCACAGGGTCAGACTATGAACCCTCTTATATGCTGGGTAAGTAACATCCAAACAGTCTTTCCAATTAAAGTTATCACCACCCCTTTATAGTCCTTGCAGTTTGAGAATGATCCTTTGCTATGACTAACCCTCAAAGGTAAGCCCTTCTTTGCTGACTGGATAGATGCATTCCTAGATTCACTGACTATTCTCCTGTGAACTGTTTCTGCTCTTTGCTCCGTTGGCTCTTACCATGAGTGAGTTTTTAATCGACTGCTAACACCTGCTGCTACGGTGTGACTGTTCCCTCTTAACTCACATTAAAACCCAAACCCAAGTGTGGCAGTATTGAGAGGTGGGGTCTTTAAGAAGTAAGTGGGCCATGAGAACTCTGCCCTCACGAATGGTTTAATCTATTCGTGGATTAACAGGTTAATGGTAATGGTTACCATGGGAGGGAAAATGGTGACCTTACAAGAAGAGAGAGTTGTGAGCTAGCACACCCACCCACCATTGCTACATGATGTCCTGTGCCACCTTGGGACTCTGCAGAGAGTCTCCCCCAGCAAGACAACCCCCATCAGCAGAATAACCCCCACCAGATGTGGCTCCTTAACCTGTAACTTCTCAGCTTCCAGAACTATGCAATAAATTTATTTATAAATGACCCAGTTTGGGGTCAGGTGTGGTGGCTCATGCCTATAATCCTAGCACTCTGGGAGGCTAAAGTGTGTGGATTGCCTGACCTCAGGAGTTTGAGACCAGCCTGAGCAAAAGCGAGACCCCATCTCTAGTAAAAATGGAAAAAATTAACTAGGATGTTATGGCAGGTGCCTGTACTAGATAGAGAGGCTGAGGCACAGGGATCACTGGAGCCCAGAAGTTTGAGGTTGTTGTGAGATAGGCTGAGCCATGGCACCTAATCCCAGGGCAACTCTATCTAAAAATAAATAAATAAATAAATAAATAAATAAAACAGAAAAAAATGGCCAGGCATTGTAGTGGGCGCCTATAGTGCCAGCAAAATAGGAGGCTGGGGCAACAGGATCATTTAAACCCAAGAGTTTGAGGTTGCTGGAGCTATGACACCATGGCACTCAAGCCTGGGTGACAAAATGAGACTTGGTCTCAAAAAAAAAAATAAATAAATAAAAATAAAAATAAAATATATATATATATAAATTACTCAGTTTTGGGTATTCCATTATAAGCAACAGAAAATGGACTAAGACAGCTGGCTTTGCTTACCTCTGCAACTTTCTCCTGGGGTTCAGCTCATGTGATGTGTTCTGAGAAATGCTGTGAACTGGGGCTTTGTTATACATGGACAGTGGGAGGCGCTGGGGTGGGGCAGAAGCTGGTTTTCCAAATGCCCATCCTCTGGCACAGTGGGTGCAGGCTGAAGGCAACTTTCAAACAGATTCTCTAGTAGGCAAATCCATGGGTCCCTGACCTGCTTCTCGCAGGCTTCTGGATGAGGAACAACACTGGAAAAACTGAAATGGTAAACTGACAGCAGCCTGGCAGTGACTGATATATATGAAGCCTCCACTTCCTTCATGAAGAAAAGATTGGGTTAACAGCCTGGTAGTTCTTCAAAAACTGAAGCATGGGTGACCGCATGCTCCAGAAATTCCACTTCTGGGAGGTATATGCCCCCCAAAGTAAAAACTTATGTTTGCACTGAAACTCGTAAATGAATGTTTATAGTGGCATCATTCCCAGTAGCCAACAGGTAGACACCGCCAAGTGTCCATCAACAGATGAATGAATCAACACAACACAATCTATCACACGATGGAATACAATCCAACCGTGAAAAGGAATGAAGGACTGATCTGTGCTCCCACACGGATGAATCTTGAAAACGCCATGTTCAGTGAAAGAAGCCAGACACAAAAGGCTGCTGATGCTAAATTGTATCTATGAGAATTAGCCAAAATAGGTAAATCCAAACACTGACGATGTCACTGCCCAGGGTACTGGCAAGCTTGCCAGTGTACCTGCTTGTGGGGCTGTGGCTGTCTCTGCTGCCCCAGGTGCTCCCACTGCTGGTCCCACTCCTGCTGTAGCAGAAGAAAAGAAAGAAAAGGAGGAGTCCAAAGAATCAGATGATGACATGGGATTTGGCCTATTCAATTAAATTTCTGCTCCCCTGCAAATAAGGCTTTTTTATATATCAAACAATTCCCCCCTCCCCCATAAATAGGCAAATCCATAAAGTTAGAAGGTAGATCAGTAGTAGCCAGGGCTGAGGAGTGCTAGTAGGCACCACTGAATTTCCACTTCAAAAAATCTAAGCACTGCAAAAACCCAAGAAATACATGTAAAACATAAAGGAAAATGAGAAAGAGAATTCATGAAAAAGAATACCTGGACTAAAAAAAATAGCAATCCTTTTAAAAAGTGATAGTGGCTCCTACAGAATGAGTCATCAGAGCAGTGGGAGAGGTTTTTTGATTTACTGTCCACATAGCAACACCTGATGGTCAAAGTGGTCCATGAACACTACTCTGGGACAACGGGGAACCAGGCCACTCTGCAGCCCCAGGAACCAGAGCTGTGGGGCTTTTCCCATCCTTTTACCTAATAGAAGATAAAATGCCCATTGCTGTTCTCACTGGAAAGATACTGGAATGGAAGGATTATAGGTTGAATCCACAAAATAAATTCTGGAAAACAAAACTTCCCAAGCTTGCTAAAGCCTATGTTATCTCCAGCAATTCTTTTTTTTTTTTTTAAGAGACAAAGTTCTCCACCCAACCCCCCAGCTGGAAAGCAGTAGCACTATCAAAACTCACCACAGCCTCCAACTCCTGGGCTCAAGTGATGGAGGAGTTGCAATTCTAAGACAAGAGGTGGAAGGGCCTGGGCTGTGCTCTAGGGCGCTGACCAGTGACTCGGGGAAGTGAAGCCCTTCCTGAAGTCATTTCAGTGTTTCTAGGCCTGCTCCAGGGCCAGCCTCTTCAGATCAGAACTGTGCACAAATAGGAACTGCAAACCACTCTGGCCTGGAAGGAGTCAGCACCCTGGGGCTACTTGCTCCTCTAATTCTGACCTCCCTGGGGAAGTGAATTCCAAACTGTCACTAACCTGAAAATAAACTCAACTGCCTAAGAAAAAATAAACAAAGCTTCCTATTTTTCTCTATGACTGACCTACTTGGCGCTTGAAATGGAATCAAGTAGAACTCAGGTTCTCAAAGAACTTAAGCCTTCTAGAAGGTTCCCCAGATGTGTTCAAGTTTGCCTGGCCTCTGGGCTCAGAATAGGTAGGTGTTCTGCTGCAAAGCCTCAGCTCTGTTTGGGGCTGACCAGTGAATGGTTAATCTGACATTTACACATGTATACCAATTCTTTTCTGAGATGGGCTCGCTCTGTTCCCCAGGCTGGAGTGCAGTCATTATAGTTCACTGCAGCTTTAAACTCCTGGGCTCAGGTGATCCTCCCACTTCAGCCTCCTGAATACCTGGGACTACAGGCTACCAGCATGCTCCACCAAGCTTGGCTAATATTTTTATTTTTTGTAGAAACAAGGTCTTACTATGTTGTCCAGGCAGCTTTTGAACCCGGATTCAAGTGATCCTCCCTGCTGAGCCTACACCCATTTCTTTTTCTTTTTCTTTTTTTTTTTTTTTTTGAGGGAGAGCCTCAAGCTGTCACCCTGGGTAGAGTGCTGTGACATCACAGCTCACAGCAACCTCCAACTCCTGGGCTCAAGCGATTCTCCTGCCTCTGCCTCCCAAGTAGCTGGGACTACAGGCGCCTGCCACAATGCCC
>CAUYPK010159563.1:0-20527 GCA_963574355.1 Loris lydekkerianus | reverse complement strand
TTAAGAACTTTTTTCAAGCTCCTTTCTAATCATCATAAAAATTGACTACAACTGCCTCATGGCGTTCACAGGCTGGTGTTGGGGGGGGGGGGGGGGTCGGTAGGGGGGGGGGGCTGGGGATAGTCAGAAATTAAGTTTTTTTTAAAAATAAAAAAAAAAAAAAAAAAAAAAGAAAGAAAACATGCTCTCTTTGCACTCCTGTCTTTACATAAACACTATTTCCCTCAACTCTACATAGGTATCAAGGAAGCTAGTATTTCTTTTTCCTAAAGGTAGTCCAAAGTACATAAAACTGAATATTTATAATCAATAACTCCTCATTCTTAATCTACAATCTTTTTGGGAGGAGGTTGTGTTTTGCCTTTTATAACCAAGCATTATTACTACATTAATGTGATGAAATATTCAGAGAGAGAGTCTTGGCGCGACTGTTGTCCTCACTGTTAGCATTGAGACGTCTAGTACTTCACACTGCCAACTTTTATGATCTCTGCTCCCCATTCATTTCTGTCAATGACTGATCGTTAGTCCATGGAATAAAATAGTATTTGGCAAAGACAAACATGGCTCGCTTGTGCTCTCTCACACGCTTTTTCTCTTTAGTTTTCCCTACTGAAGAATGCTGAATAATTTGAAGAATATTTTGAGAACCTCAACTCTATAATGCAACCCCAAATTGTCCTCAGAAAAGAAACAGTGTTTCTTCTTGAAATCAAATAAGCAATATCCCATGGATAAATGGAGTCTCTGACATTAAGATTTTTCCCCAGAGATCAGTGTGTTCCCAACTAATGGGAACAATGTAAGGGTGTATGGCACACCTCCTGGGTGCGGGACTTTACCTAACAAATGCAAACACTGTTACCTAATTGTCTATACCCTCATATTAATCTGAAATAAAAAACAACATTTGTCCCTACCAACCCATGGCAACTCAGGAGAGTTTGTGCTTTTTCCTCTCATGACTCAAAAAAATAATCTTGGGATCTTGAGACCAACAATCTGTTGCCATGTTTTCACAGGAAGTTTATAGATTTTTTTTTTTTTTTAATGAAGATTTCAGGCGGTCTGCACAGATAGCCCTGGGCTGCAAAGGGTGGAAAAATTGGCCCCTTGCTTAAGCTTGCACAGCATCTGGAACTTCTGACACATAAAGAACAATACTGGGGGGTGGGAGGAAGGCAGCCACCACAATGTGCCCCATAGTGGGAGCTGACTGCCCAAGGACCCAGCTGCTAGGCTCTAAACTGCTTCAGTTGTGCCATGGCAGCAATTCCCACACTCTGCTCCTTGCCAATGACAGCACAGCAAGGCCACCGAGGACCCTTCCACCCAACCCGTCTCCCTTTCCTGTCAGTGGGCTCCTTCTTGCACCCCAGTCTGACTTGCATCTCCCACCTGCCCTGGTGTCTCCCAGCCTCTTTCTCTCACACTTGATTCTCCTAATAAAAAGCTTCCGTGTTTAATTCTACCTCAGCATTTGTTTCCTGGATGACCCAGCCTGATCAGACATCTGGATTCAGAACTTAAATTTCCATTTTCCTGAAACTAGCAACTTTTAAATGGGTTCTCAGAAAACAGGTAAACAAACAAGGATTGTGTATGGTAGATCTCAGCCACAGAGCTCCCCCTGCTCTGTTCCATTCATTCCTAAATTGAAAAAGACATGAGAAAATTAGGTTTTTAGATGGATATGCCAAATTAATAACTTTCCTAATATGAAAAGATTCTCCTTACAAATTACAAATTCATCTAGTCCTAATGAGAAAGGAGCAAATTTGGAACTGTTATATGAAATTAGCTCCTCATGTACCTGTCTTCCTGATTCTACTGCAAGCTCCCGGAAGGCTGACACACTGTCTCATTCATTATTTACTTAACTTTTTTTACCGAGCACTGAAGTCATAGGAAGTACTTAATACATTTCTGTTGAATGGAGGCAAGAGATGAAATCAGGGATGCTACATCACAGTGAGATATAGAGGTTAAGGTGGGGAGAGGGTCACAGACCTCTCTAGGGGCATGAAAAAGCAAATAAAATATACCTGTTGTTTTCATTAAACAAACCACAGAAAATAAACTTCAGATTGATTTTGCAGACCATAAAAAGGAAACTTCAACAAAAACCTTAGTTACAGTGGGAACAAGCAAAAGACAAAGTGAGAAACATTATAGGGAACTGATCTTAAACTGTTGAACTCTGCATTCATTGCCCTAAACTGGTTATCCTGCCTCCCCAGGAATCAGCTGAAAATAACATCTGGCTATAGGAGAATAAATTGCAATAATCAATCATGTGAATAAAAATATGCATACAGACTTTATATACATACACAAATTTAATATATACATATATAATACAATGTATATTTTATAAGATATAGATGCAGGTGCCCCTTGGTATCCCATGGATATCAAAAACCACATTCTCTCAAGTCCCTCATGTAAAGTCACCTTGCATTTGCATACAACCTTTAAACATCCTTTGGTATACTTTATTTTTTAAATATGTTATTATTTTTTAATAGACATGGGGTCTTGCCCTGTGCCCAGCCCTCTGGTATACTTTAAATCAGTTCTAGATCATTTATAATACCTAATATAACATAAATACTATGTAAATAGTTGTTATATTATAGTATTTAGGGAATAATAAGAAAGGTCTCTACATATTCGGTATAGACAATTTTTCCCCAAAATATCTTTAATCTGTGGTTTGAATCAACAAAAACAGAATACCTGGATATAGAAGGATGACTATAATAGGCTTCCTTATAGCAATAAATTTCACTATACTGTAGAGTTCCTCAAACCTCATTATATATACACTGCCAATAGATATAATTATATTTCTCCTTAGTAAACAAAAGGAAAATCCTGTATCTCCTTACCATATCAGGTAAAGAAGTTTCTTTAAAACAAAATATTGTATCAATCTATTTAGATGATAATAGAAAGTTGACATTTATTACATATGGTAACAGTAAACAGAAATAGAGCAGAAAGAGTTTGAGAGTTGATCATTATAATCTACAATGTCTCATTCCTTCATTTTTTCTTAATTTATTTCACAAACTACTGGAATACTGTATTTTATGATGATTAAATTCCTATTATAGCAATGAAAACAAGTATATTAATGAATAATCCAACCACTGAAGTTTTAAGTAGTATTTCCCATAATAAATTAATGCATCTAAATTATACCTTGTCACTGGGGAATTTTGCTGTACATTAATGAATTTAAAACTTAATTAATTTCCCCACACTGTTTAAGAATCTCACAATAACACTGGCTTGACTCATACTTTTAATACATTCAGTGAATTTTAAAAGGTGGGAAATATCCCACATACCACAGCCAGAAAAATAAAACATCTTTCTTCCTCCCCCTTTCAGTATTTTCTCCAGAAATATTGCAAGTGGAGTTACATTAAAGAATAAAGGTATACCTAAAATAATCTATGCAATCTGAAATAATTCCAGGTTTTTTAACGTATACAATGATCTAACGAAAATTTTATATAGAGTAAGTTCTATAGAATTGCAAGTTGGCATTAAACTATCTGACACTGAAAGTCTACTTTTTGTCCAGCAGGCTTAGGAATGAAGTGAAAAAGCAGAGCTCTACACATTTCTAATTGTTAATATGCCATTTTTCCTACGAGTCAACCAAATAACAGATATGAACTGAAGTGCCTACCATGTTCAAGTTGTTTTAAAACATTTCACAATGAAGCCATGGTAGAAGGAGCTAATCCTGAATAATTTGAGCTGTACTTCATACAAAAAAAGAAAAGCAAGTAATTCCAAGTAATCAGAAATTTACTTATGAAAATTTCCCATTAAAGGTTAAGAAAAACAAAGAGGTCTATAATTTTAGAAAAGTCTAACAAATTTGGTAGCAGGATAAAACAATGCCTAAAGAAGGTATCTAAAGAAGATACTTTTCACTTAATATATAAAGAAATACAATTCTAATTACAAAAAGTGAGCAGGTGGAAAAGGCACACTTATTCCTTGTCCAAAAGTTCAAGTCAATTCCTTGAAAAATGCAGGAATTCTCAAACAAGTGCTTATAAAGTTTCATTATAAATGATTTTTGGCAACAAAATATGGCACAAAAATTAAAAATAAGCAATCTTTCATGCTAAGGCATTTCCTTTCTTTCCTTCATCTGACAAATACTCTATTGAGTCCCTAGAACATAATTGAGAAAAGGGCTAGAGGTGAAGCATGCACAGAATAGACTGAAATCTCCGCCAAGGTAAAGCTTACTTTGTCTTACTGGTAAGACAAGCAATGAGCACAAAAAATGAGAAACTGGTCTACTATGTTTATCCCACTATTGCTCCACTGTCATTCTGCTACAGTACTATCTTTGGTTCAGTGCTATTGGATGTGGGTTAAATAGAATTATAATATGCTAAAGGACTTTTGATATTTCAAGTGGGGTGGATCTGTTTTAAAAGAATTACCATGATATAAGGCAGGGGTCAACAGACATTTTTACACATTATAGGCTTTGAAGGCCACCTATGGTCTGGGTCATCAATTCTTCACCTAAAACCATTCTTATCTCACACAAAACAGGCTGGGACTGAGTGTGGCCAACATCCACAGTTTGCCAATGTCTGACCAAAAGACCTGAGCATACTTGCTTTTAAGTGGCTATGCTCCGTCCTACATTTCATGTTTCATTCTATTTTTTTTTGCGTTTACTCGTTTGCTCTTCATTATTCATTTAATAAAATCTGACAAAACATTCTTTTCTAGAGCTGCAATGGTTTCAACTACAGAAGCCTCAAAGTTAGTTCTGAAGAGTAAAGCCACCTGCTCTATTTCACACCCGCAACAGAAAAAAATTCTTGGCAGAAAACCTTCCATAAATCCAAACACTGAAGAGTGTCTACATACTGGCGGAGATGGCACACGCTCTCCACCAACTTCCAGAGGCAGAAACGTAGGAGATCTAATGTTCCCTTACCTTGCTGGAGGAACATCAATGTTGGAAGAAACAACTTTTCTTTTTTGCTCAAGGAGACAGATGGAACGAGTGTTTTCTTTTTCATGGTCAAGGACCCGGTTGGCTTTTTTGGTGTCTGCTGTTTTCACATCTTCCTCCATGGCCAAGGAGAACAAATGTTGTTGAGACATTTTTCTGGTAGAGTCACGTTTTAAGTCCTCTGATTGAAACATGAAGGTCATTTCCCGCTTAATGCTCCCCACCTGTGAAATGAAACACAGACATTCTTACTCACACAACACATCAGCTTTGCCCGACCACTGCAGATGGCTGTGAGACACCATCCTCTGTGTTCATCATGAAGAATTTATAGTTTTAATGGGGAAAATGCAACACAGAAATAAAATGACTTACGTTACAAAATCACATATAATTGACGCATCTGTCATAATGAAAACAAGAAACATCAGAGACACAAGAAATGCTTTTCAGGTGTACAAAAACTCAGACAATTTTAAAGCATAAGAGCGTTAACTTTTTTTAAAATTTAAAACATCATTTTTTTCTTCCACAACTAAGAAAACTTAATTACATTGTTAAATATTTCAGGCTGATTACGTCATGCTTAATAGAAGAGAGCTAATGTGTAAAACCAAAATCTATCTTTGACTACTAATGTAGTTTAATTACATTCTGTACTTTATAAAGAATTGTTTTTCTATCTTTTATCTATAGCAGTTATGATTCTCATAAAATCCCTTCTAAAACCATATGATAAAGAAGTCAGACTAATTTTTCTTCTCATTTTTACTAAAATGCAATGATGATTAAGGTGTAAGACAAATATTAAATTAAACCTGAGTGAATTGAATCCTTTTAGTTCAGACTTTGAAATGATTAGAAAAGGAGAATGAAGTTCAAGAAAGGTTTCTGTAAGGTAATTTGTATTGTAAATGAGTATTGGAGAGAACCAGTTAAAGTTCTAAGTGTATAAAGATGAGTCAGACTGGTAATCTGGAGCCTTACATATCAGTAAGGTATATTTCAAAATATGCACAACTATTAGACATTTCACAGGTTCTTGAGACAACCATCCACTCTTATAAAGAACATTTGTGGAGTTAGTAAATCTGCACTCACCCATTTAAACAGAAAATGTGCTTGTTTCTTTTTAATTTTTGGTAGGAGAAAAGCAAAAGTTTTTGATCAAATAGATTTAATGTATAGAATCTAAAGCCAGAAGAATAAGTCATTTTCTAAATAAAATGTATGAAATAATATGTATGTCTGACAAAAGAAGAGACTGATAAAGAAAGGTATTGATGACCAGAAAGTCTCAGGCCGAAGGGAAACTTAAGCTGCATGTGTGTTGGAGCCACAGGGTCGCCTACGTAGGAGAATTTCCTGAGACCAGGGATGACTTGTGCTCTGGAACGCACTTGGTACCAGGCATCTTTCCTACCAACACAGAGCATTAAGTGAAGCTCCACTGTCTCCTGGGCACATCTTGTCAGGTAAAAGAAAAGATCATTTTCCTGTGGTTTTCCTGTCAGACCTACACCAAGCTCCATAAGAAAATAGTCAACCACTTCTGGTCTGCTTGTAACTCACTGAAAAGTCACCATATTTCCTAGAATGCATTAATGAAGTAAAATAAGGGTCCAAGGAAAACTAGTGTCTGCTTTTAAAGTATTAACTGTTTAAATGACATCAGTACACAACAGAAAGGAAGATGAAAGTATTTTAAACTTCCAAAAATGTAACGAATGTTCAATAAAAATATTCAGAAAATTACAAATATTTAAATATCCATCACTAATTAGTATTCTATATAACTCTTTATACCTGGGGGCAGGAGTGAGATGGAAGTGTTTTCCACATCTCCACCAATCCATTTCCAATCTACATTGTAACAGGAAAACTAAATATCAGGCAGAATAAAAGAAAACCAAGCTGTTTTCATAATTGTAAACAGCTTCTCCCTAAGTGTCAAGTCTTATATTTATTAAAAATTTAAGTAGTAACAGTATTAAACTGAAATAATTGACATCCATGGCTCCCCTGGAAATAAGTAGACTGGTTACACTGATTAAATGAATTCTATCCAAAGTTTAAAGGAAGGGAACAACATTACAGCAAGTTTAGCTTTCAGTTGCAAAAATTTAGAAAAAAAATAATCTGAAGCAAATAACGTAAGTAGAATAAATTTCCTAGAGAAACGATGTCATAATTGCATGTCATACTCTTTGCCAAGGTTTCATAATAAAATAAATTATAGCAATATTCGACAATGCAAGCTATAAATCTTCTATAAGACTTTCTAAACTCAAAATTAATTTCTCAATAGTAATCAGAGAATTGTAGCAATGTAATAGATTTCAAAGTCAATTTAGCTCAGACTCCTTGTTTAAAAATGGAACTCCTCATTTAAAAATGACTGAAGAGGACCCAAAATAGTTGTAGAGATGAGAAAGAGATGTGAGACATTTTGAGTCCTGGGTTCCATTGTTTGAGATGCAGGTGGAAGGGGTAGATGGCAATTGTAGATATTCATTATACCACTATGCTTTAAAGCTTGCTATACACATTATATGATCTTTTTAATGTTCATGTATTCATAATATATTTAATATTGAATATAATAGTAAATATTATTGTCTCTTAAATATTATATTAATTATGTACATATTATTAAATTATGTTGTATTAAATATGATATGTAAAAGACAAGATAAACCCCACAAAAAGAAGAGTCCACAAGACAGAAGACAGTGGAGAGAATGCATAAAGTCAAATCTGAGAAGCTGGACTCAGAAGTGGCTCAGAGAGATCGGGTGGTGGCTGGAGGGAATGCTGGACAAAAGAATGTTTTAAGGTAGGCGGTAGAAGAGCACGTTTGAACACCGAAGCAGAAAGGAAGAGATCAGGGCAGGCTTGTAGCAGCAGCAGGGGACAGGACTGACACCAGCTACTGCAAGGAGCCCTGCCTGGAACCCTATTAGAGTAAAGAAGAAAGAAGAAAAAGGAAGATAACAATTTCATTTATATGAGATTCCAGAAAAGACAAACCTATAGAGATAGAAAATGGGTAAGTAATCCCCTAGGGCTGGGGATAGGAGCAGAAACATACTGAAAATGGGTGTAAGAGAACTTTTGGGGAGTGATATAAAATATCCTAGAATTAAGACCAGGCATCCTCAAACTTTTTCAACAGGGGGCCAGTTCACTGTCCCTCAGACCACTGGAGGGTTTGGACTATAGTTTTAAAAAAAAAAAACTATGAACAAATTCCTATGCCCACTGTACATATCTTATTTTGAAGTAAAAAACAAAACGGGAACAAATACAATTCACACCGCTTCATGTGACCCGTGGGCCGCAGTTTGAGGACACCTGAACTAGACTGTAGTGATATTCACATGAGGTGTTAAGTTTATTAAAATACATCAAGCTGTATTCTGAACAGTAGGAGACGAATGGTATAGTATGTAAATTATAGCTCAACCAAGTATGAAAATTATACCTCAATTGAGTTGTTTAAAAAAAGAAAAAGAAATAAAGAACCAAACCAGCAGTAACTGATATAGAGGGTGTATTTCTAATAACCATTACAGCAAAAATTTGAAAATTCGGATGCAAAGAGGCAGCCACCATGTCTCCGGGTCTTTCTAAAAGACAAACAAAACCCAGATGATATGGCAACTCCAGCTACTGCAACCAGGTATATCCTACACCTGGAAAGATGGGGCTAAAATCCAATCCCCTTCAGGCAGGTCCCCAGCCTTCCTCACCCTGGAAGAGGGATATTTTTCTAATTCATCCACCTGAGAAAGAACTTTTTGCACTTCATATGCCCAGAGAGGGCACTTTTACTTATTTTCCCCCCAATTTACACAATGCCCTGGTAACAAAACTGTTTCTTGTCTTCTGCAAGGTCTAGGTTAAGTTAGCATCTTTCTTTGAAGCTGGTATCAAATATAGCTGGTATCATAAATAGGAGTTGATATTCTCATTAGTAGAAAAGTTGAGGCAATGGGAGAAATCACTCTATACTATAGCTCATAAGCAGGCAGAGAGTCCAATGTCAGATGACAGCTCAAAAGAACAAAAAGAACGTGACTGAATGGAGAGAATCAGCAACACCAAAGCTGGAGAGAGAGGAGGAAGCAGCTGCACAGCCCTAGGTAACAAGTAAGGATGCTCACCTCTTGGGGTAAACTGGGACCTGCCAAAGAAGGAAGAGCTTCTTACTGCTATGGGATTTTTTATAAGCACTGGGAAGAGAACAGAAGACAGGTTCCTCCAGGAGGGATTCCTAGTGTCAGGGTAGACAGAAGTGATGTTCAAAAGTATCCTACTGCTTGCCTTCCTGGAGCTGTCATTTCCAAATCTCCCGATTCACTACCACCATAACCTGTGGATGGTTACAGAAACTATTTAAAAACAAAACAAAACAAAACAAAACAAAAAAACTCACCTAGCAAGTACCCTCAGTAACATCAAAGACCCTCCAGAAAAAGTGAAAAGATTTAGGAATTTCTAGTAGGGCGTTTTATGTTGTTTTTGTTTTTAGCATTTAAAGACTCAGAAGGCAAAGGATGATACTACAAGCTAATAATTTAGCTACATAAACAGTCAAAGATAATGACTTGATTCTCTACACCAGAATAATGGACTCTTAGCAAAAGACTATACGAATCTTAAGAGATCAGGAAGAATCTCCCTGCCAGGTGATTCGCTGACCTGAAAATATTTTAACCTAAAATATAAGGAGGAAGGAGGAAAACATCTAAAATAGAACTACCAAGCTAGAATGCCTGTATGACAAAAAATGAAGAAAAATAGCAAGACCGCTCACTAGTAATTCTCAGAGATTTGGGAACGGTGTTAGTCCGGATTAATTTGACTGCATCCCACATGGATGAACCTGGGAGTGAGAGGCAGCTGTATTTGATTTTGGTTGCCACATTTCAAGATGGACATTGACAAATAGGAAAAAGCACAGCAAGGTAACCTGCATAACAAAGGATCTTTCTGAGAGGACCTGAGAATCTATTGTCTAGAAAAAGGAAGGCTGGTAGCACTTACAGCTGCTCTCAAACGTACAGCTCACTGAAAGAAGGGGAATTGGAATTCTGTGTTCTTCTGGAACCAGGATCAATGACGCCTACTTTTGCATCCAGCCAACCAACTCCCTTCTGACCTCCCAGTTAACTCTCTTTTCCTCTTCTCACTCTTCTGCCACACTAAGCATGAGACATTCTGTATCTATAAAAAGTATTTACTACTCTATGTTTAAATGTGCTTTCATAAAATTATAAATTGTTATGCAGGAGGAATCCTGGAGACTGCTCAGTCTCACTGAAATGTTTTTATAGAATTTAAATATATTTTTTATCATTAAAATGCGTATTTAGGCTCAGCGCTGGTAGCACAGGAGTTACGGCGCCAGCCACATGCACGGAGACTGCCAGGTTCGAGCCAGCTAAGCAACAATGACAACTACAATAACAATAACAAAATGGCCGGGCGTTGTGGCAGGTGCCTGTAGTCCCAACTACTTAAGAGGCTGAGGCAGAAAAATCGCTTAAGCCCAAGAGCTGGAGACTGCTGTGAGCTGTGACGCCACGGCACTCTACCAAGGGTGACATGGTGAGACTCTGTCTCAAAATAAATAAATAAATAAATAAATAAATAATAAAATGTGTATTTATTACAAATTATATCCCTGTTACATGTACAAGGGAAAGTTTTCTATTCCCTCCCATTTTTCTCCCAGCCAGGCCCACACTGCAACAGTAACAATTTACCACTGTAAAACTTCAAATTATTAACAATACATTAAATACCTCTCTGTGAAGGTATATTGCCTGGAGTATTTAAACATGAATGTGATTATACTTCATATATTATTCTGCAACCTATTTTTTCACTTCACAATATATCAGGAGCAACTTTCCAGATGAGTAGATGTACTACATTTCTTTATTTTGAACAGAAAGATATATTTTAACCAATTTCTTGATAGACATTAAGGAAATTTTCAATTTTTCATTGCTAACACTGAGCATCCTTGTGTACATGTGCATATACTTCTATGGAATTGTGTAAGCATTTTTGTAGGAAAAATCCCCAGAGAATGGAACTGCTAAATCAAACAACCTAAATTTTCTTTCATACGTGTACTAAGTATGGAACACTTACATAGTGGACATACCATGAGGTCACCAAATAGAAGGACATCAGAATATATCCTGGATCTATTAAGGGTAGCACATTAGTTCATGATCTATTGTATTTAGAGATGTTTGTAAGTTATGGCCTGATATGTTAGGCATGATTTCACTGAAAGAAAAAAAAAAACCAAAAAACAAAGTAGTAGGATGCCAAAAAGTTACATACCTCAGGGAAAGACTGGATGGACCAAGAGGACCCTTTCACTTCTTTTCATGTACAAATTAAATATACACATATAGAAACATGCACAATTTTGAGTGGTGAAACGATGGGAGAGTTTTACTTTTTTAAAGGTTTTCAAATAGAAAAACTAAAATAATGAGATAATTTTTTATGAGGTTCACAAAAATTATGAAGAATAAATAATGTTCTGCTTTTTAACAGGTAAGGTAACTGACACTCTCAGGTTTGTACTGTTGGAGAGAGCCTACATATTATCTTAGAAGGCAGACATAAAGTGTAGCAAAATCTAATTGTACACCCCTTTGTTACAATTCTACCACTAAGGAAAAAAACTAAGAAGCACACAAACATATTTATCACAGAAGTCCTGATAGCATTAGAAAACAAAAATTACCTATTGTATGTATCCATACAATAAATTTGGGGTTAAATATGGTTAAAAACACTGCATTCCTAGCTACTTGGGAGGCTGAGGCAAGAGAATCGCCTAAGGCCAAGAGCTGGAGGTTGCTGTGATCTGTGACTCCACAGCACTCTACCAAGAGCAACAAAGTGAGACTCTATCTCTAAAATAAAAAATAAAATATATGGTTAAAAACAAAGGCATATCATATCTATTGACATGAAAAGACATTTAAAACATTAATTGAAAAAGGAGATGACAAATGAGTACATGTGATATGATCTCAGAAAGGAGGGATGTGAATATATAAGGAGAGAAAAAAGAATTTTGAAAGGGCGTTCTAAGATGTTAACAATGGTTTCCTTTGGGGGAAGATTTGATGAGCAAATTTTGCCTTCTTTCTGTTTTGTCTGTAATTTTTGTAATATCTATGTATTGTTTTGTATTTTTAAAACCTGTAAGTTATCCCATTATGAAAAAATTCCTATAATTTTTTCATTAAGTTTCTCAAGAATCTGACATTTATATAATATTTTTTTCTTCAACTAGCATTCAGTTATTGGTATATATGGATATATCAAAGAAAAAAATAATTACTTAAAATAATACATCCACTGGCACTATTACTTCCATTGATTATCAACACTTGTCTGTCATACTGTACAATAAATACCATGGAATTCCTTCTTCCCATCTAACCTAGAAGCCCTTCATATATAATAGTATATCACACACAAACACACAAACACATTATCCGGTATAATTTCTTAGAAGGGAAAAAAGCTTCCATGTTCAAATATTTGAGAATACCACCAATTACTGAGTTAACTGACAAAACTCAGAATTTTTTTCCAATGAACAGCTTTTGTTTTCCTAGAGGAAGATAAACAGTGTATGTATAAATATGATATACTTGGGGAAATCGCAATTTTTAAACAAGAAGCTAACAGTATCTATTTAAAGTCCCGAATTTCTCTAAATGGTGTCCTTCTTAAATTGGATGCAACTTCTGAAGACAGACCCTGGGGCTCATCAGACATTGTCAACATAAAAACATCTGGTTTCCACAGGAAGATGAAAGGAAGATGGCTTCTGACTTCAAGCCCAAGCACCCTCCAGGCCACCTTAGTCCTAACACCATTCCTACAGGTTTACAGTAAAAAAAGGCAAAAAGCATGTGTCAACACTTAGCTCTTGGAAACTGTCCTCAGTTACTCATCTCAACCCAATCAGATTTGAGGAGTTGGCTCTGGAGATTAACTGGATTTCCAGGAATAATCTTCAGAAAGACAGCCCATTTGCCTTCTGGGGCATTCTGGATAGTAAAAAATAGTACAGATCTTCTGAAAAAGGCCATGAAATTCAGGCCACAGCAAAAGCCATTCAAGAGAGCAAACATCGGGAATCTAGTGAGTGGTTCACTTGGCCAAGCAACTCCTTAAGACCCTTCTACTCACCAGGAAGCCACAAAGTCACACGTGGAAAACTTTCTAAAATAACCTTTCCTATTTCAGATCATTTTTCCCCACATTAGGATTTAATGAAATAATATGCTTTTATGACACATAACATACATAATAATATATATTACATATTTGGTGGCCGAAGATAACATATCTACCACTGTGTGGAGCACAGAATCAGACCAACAGATTTAAAAATATGTTACAAAAGCAGCATCAAAATTTACATTAAAAATAGAAACATTGATTCTCTCAATTAATTTAAAATATTACTGCTAAGAGTCATGCTCAAAGAAAGGCCAGAATCTTAAAGTAAACTGATAGAAACTACACCTTAAAATAGCAATCAGAACTATACTCCTTACCTAAGATTAAATTCTTCAAATTTCATGCTAAGTACACAGAAAAATAAGTTAGATGGCAAATCTATGGAGTCCTAATGAATTGCTATAATAGAACACTTTAAAAACAATTGCTTCCAATTACTGGCCCCTTGATTATATTATTCCCTTGGCCCACTGAAACCAATCAAGTGTTTGTTGATTGCTTTTTCCTCAAGTATGTGCGTTATTTTTTGATACCATGACAGAGTAGCTGGCTGGCACACATCAAACTGCTTTGGTGGTGGTGAGGATGAGAAAACAAGTAAAATTCAGTATGACAGAGTTGAAACCCTTTATTTGGTTTTGGCATCATATACTCAAAGCACATAACTATACTATCTCAGCAATCAGTAATGCTGGGTTTACTACAACAAGTTTTTACTTTAACATCTTGATAATTTAATATTCAACAAGCATGACTTAGTTTGCTTCATGGAAGATTAGTCAGCAGCACATTTAGGAGGGAAAGTTATTGTAAAAATCTTTAGTGGAAGAGAACTTGGCTGAGGTTTCAAGCCTTTTATGAACATTATGCAAGTAAGAACATATGACTTGGGCATTTTTTTTTTTTTTAAATCTTTTCTGACAAGCCTTGAATATTCATTTCTGTAAAGTCCAGTATTAAACTCAAGCTAAGGTAACTTCACATGTATATTTTTTCCCAACCATATCTAAAGACAGAAGGAAAATCAATATGAATATGGGTTGACCTTATTGGACTTAACTTTAGGACACAGAATTTATCGCATTAGTTAAATACTCTGTTTTATATAATTCAAAGTTTAATTCAACCAATCACATCCAATTCATGCAGAAATCCTGTGGACTTTACCTTTAGAATATAACCAGAATCCAACCACTTCTCACAAACTCTTCAGGCACCATCTTGGTCAAGCCACCAATTACTTGGGGAAATTGCAATTTTTTAAATAAGAAGCTAACAGTATCTATTTAAAGTCCTGAATTTCTCTAAATGGTGTCCTTTGTAAATTGGATGCAACTTCCGAAGACAGACACTGGGGCTCATCAGACATTCTCAACATAAAAACATCTGGTTTCCACAGGAAGATGAAAGCAGTTAGCTTCTGACATCAGCTGACTTATTTGATCAATCCTTCTGTCTATACTCAAACGCCCTCCAGACCACCTTAGACCTAACGCTCTCTCCACAGGTTTACAGATGTAATATGTATAATCATCTGCTAGGATCCCTGCTTTCACCCATGCCCCCACCTCCCCGCCCCCTACCTGGTCCTTCTCAGTCACAGGGTCCTTAGCTAAGCACCCTCCAGCAGTTCCACAGTCCACTCAGGATAAAAGACAAAGTCCCTACAGCGGCCTCCAAGGCCCCCTATGACCTGGCTTGCCTTCATCTCATTTTCTCCCTCTCCTACTTCCTCCTTCCACTCTCACTTTTACTCCACCCTTGCAGACCTTTCCCCTAGATGCCCCATCTTGCTGAACTATTCTTCCGGTAGACTTCCACATTACTTGCTTCCTCCCCTTTTTCAGTATTTGCTCAAATGTCTCTTAGTGAAGCCAACCCTGACCACCCTCTTGAAAATTGCAATGCTCCTTCCCAATCCTCATGCCTGTATTCTAGTCTCTACTCTGGTCTAGCCCCAGGCTGTGGCCTGTTAGGAGCTGGGCCATACAGCAGGAGGTAAGCAATGGGAAGCTTCATCTGTACTTAAAACCACTCCCCACTGCTCACATGACTACCCAAGCTCTGCCTCCTGTCACATCAGTGGTGGCATCAGATTCTCAGAGGAGTGCGAACCCTACTGTAAACTGCTCATGGGAGGAATCTAGGATGCCCACTCCTCCTAAGAATCTAATCCCTCTCAACTCAAGTCCGTGGAAAAACTGTCTTCCATGAAACCGATCCCTGGGAACCACTTAATTTACAAACTGTATACTTATTTATTATGCTTATTGCTTAAGCTCTGTGATGGTAAAAGGCAACATTTGCTCTGGTTACTGATATATCTCTAGGACCTACGAAGAACACTCTCGTGGAATAAATAAATACATAAATGAAGTTCCAGGTGATTATATGTGTACCAAGTAGCACCTACTAATAAAAGTCTAAGGAAGATGGATGCCAAGTTCCTATAGGTGCGAAGTATAGAATCTTAGCTGTCTGTTTGCACAAGTCTACTGTAGGCCAACCGCTTTTCAGTAAAACAGCTGCCTGGACTCCTTCAGAAACAAACTTAAAAGAAAAAACTTCGTAGTCAGAATTCCAACTGCATAAAACAGTCATTACACACACTAAACTTGAGGAAATAAAGGTGGCATTTATTGTCATTATGATTATTCTTGACCATCAATGTTCAAGAATCCTTCGCTGCAAAAGCAATTTCTTGAGCTATCATATTTGGGAAAGAAATAGGTGAAGAATAAGTATAGAATGGCTAATCTTAATCCTTTTTAAAATCAAAGTATTTAACTTCATTCCATGGAGGACTTTATCAGCAGGAATGCAACCCCTACTTTATAATAAAATCTATAGAGAAAGAGGGTTTGTTTTACTTTTAAATTTTAGGACTCTGAGCCTTCCTTCTAAAAATATTATCAGGTTAATATAGGATATACCTGTAGAGAGATAATAAAGCAGAATTTCAGAAGCAAGGCATGGTTAAAGTTATATAAATCTCAAAATCCTGGGGAGTGAAGCTTCTATCCTCCAGAGTGAAATGTGAGGGGCAGGCCTGGCCTCAGATATGCCCTCTAATACTTCCTTCCAGCTGTGAAGGCTCAGGAAATCCAGCCCACTCACTTACCTAATGAGTTCTAACATTTATGGTCAAGAATAATCATAATGACAATAAATACCACCTTTACAGCATTTATTTTATGCAGATGGCACTCTAACCCCAAACTTTTTCCTCTTAAGTTCTTGCTGAAGGCATCCAAGCAGTTGTTTGAGGAGCACTTGGCCTACAGTAGACTTGTCCATACCAATAGCTATGACTGCCAGTGCCAACACTCGGCATGGGACAGAATTCTGTCTCTAACCTTCCCCCACTGGGGCCTCTTCCCCAGACAGTCCAAACTCTCCTCCCACCCGAACCCTACCTGACCCCAACACACTACACAGAGTGGTTCTCTGGAGACCATGAACTTTTCTACACCCTCTACTGGAGCCCATCCTATGTCCCCAAAGCTCCACCATTCTCCCTGGCTAAATCCTAGACAAAAACACACACAGTGAGAGAGATGAGATTGGTGGGAACTGAGGTAGTAGGTTAGAGTTCATCTTATTCATGGGTTAAATAGTTTCTTGCAGCTGACCTGGAAATCAAACCACACTTTAAAACATAATTTTTCTGATCAAACCACCCATTTCAAAAAAGCAGTTAGAGTGCTATAAATTTCCCTCTTAGGACTACCTTTGCAGTATCCCAGAGGTTCTGACAATTTGTGTCTTCACGAAATGTAATTTTTAAAAAGCATTTTTTTTCTTTTGGCCTGGGATCAACCACTTTTCATCTTTCTGAGACTAGCAAAAAGTCCATCGATGTCTACACAGTGTTTGCTACATGATATTTTGTGGCATAAATTTCATTTATGTCATGCAATGTTCTGTATATGTGCTATATTTTATAATAAAAATAGGTTTTAAAAAGAATAAGGAACTAAATACAGTCGTACATTCTACATACATGGTTGGAGCTGTACAGATTATCACCTTTACTGAAGAGCTAATGAAACTGAAGTTACCTCAAAGGATATCTGCATGTCAATGTCAGTATATATTAGCCACCCCCACTCCTACCCCAGAAATATTTAATTATTCCAGAGAACAGTCTCCAGGCAGTATTTGCTTGTCTGCCAGGATTCCTTCAGCAGAATGCAGAGAAGAGTTGGGGGCCTGGTCATCTATTATGACAATTTTAACTCAGTCTGTCTGTGTTTAGCGGATGCCCTCCACCCCAATCCTCCCGTGTTTGGAATGTCCCTGGGTCACTTTCTCTACCAAATATACCCTGTCTGTGGATAGGGAGAATGCCTGGGGATATGATTTCTCCTTATACATGTACGTGTTTTCAAATAAACATCTTGTTCTTTTACTTCTCTTTCCTTCGGGGGAAAGAGTTACTACCATTTCTCAAGCTTTTTGGTGTTTCAGGTTATGAAATGCTTATTTCTTGTTGGTATCTTTTCCTGTGTGTGCCTGGCAGTCAGATTTCTTAGATCTTTTATTTTTCTGTCCATTTTTCATCTTCTAAAACTCTTTTGACTTTTGTTGCCAATATTACTTTTTTTGGTCTTAGTGAGTTTGACTACTATGGGTTGGGCTGTGTTCCCTTCTGCCTCTAATTTACCTGTTGAATTTTTTAAAAAATATTTTTATTCAGATAAAATGTACATATATGATTTATCATTTTTACTATTTTTTTTTTTTAATTGTTGGGGATTTACTGAGGGTACAAGAAACCAGGCTACACTGATTGCATTTGTTAGGTAACATTCCTCTTACAATTGTGTCTTGCCCATTGGATTTTTAACCCATGACCTCAGGATGTGACCTTACTTGGAGTTAGGGTCTTTATAGAGGAAATCAAGTTAAAATGAGGTAATTAAAGTGTGCCCTAATTCAATGTAATTGGTATCCCCACAAATAGGAGAAATTTGGACGCAGACATTGAGGCAAATGATGCAAAGAAACACAGGGAGGAGACTCCATATACAGCCCACGGAGGGAGGCCTGGAGCAGACCCCAGAAGCAACCAACTCTGCCAACACCTTAATTTTGTATGTCCAGCTCCCAGAACTGTGAGACAATAAGTTTTTGTTGCTTGAGCAAGTTCTATGGACAGAAGTGAATCAGATTCAGAGACACTCCAGAGAATAGGCTGGTCCCTAATCTTAAATTAGTTCCAGGGGCTCCTCTGCTTGGTTGGTAACGGTTGCCTGGATCTCAGGAGCTTCGACCCTGGTGCTTTGGTCCTTCCTGCCTCCTTACTCCATGCCTCTCCATGGAACAGGAGCAGCAGCGCTGGAAGCAACATTGCTGGCTTCTCCCAGACTTCAGGAATCAGACTTTGCATTTTAACAAGACTTGCCCGGTGCCTCAGACACAGAATAAAGGCTGAGGAACCCGTGGGCTGTCAGGTGCATGGAGAGTGGATATCCACTGAGCCTGTTCTGCAGGATCCTTCTCCTTTTTATTTTCTTTTCTTAATTTCAGAATATTAAGGGGACACAAATGTTTTGGGTTACATGGATCATGTTTGCAATGCTTGAGTAATGGCTATTGGTTTGCTGGTTGCACAGATAGTGAACCTCGTGCCCACTGGACAGTCGCCCTCACCATGTCTAAATAGGAAAAGTTCCCATAACACCACACTCAGCAGCCGACCCTTCCTTATCAATGCAAGTTCTCCTAAAGGGGAAATAGTCCAAGGTTCTGCATGATGAGAAATCTGTGAAACACTCTTTACAAGCTGAAGCAGAGCTTAGCATCGTTGTTTAAATTCTCATTTCTTGTTTTCAGTCTAGCTCAGGGTGTGGATTGTATGGAGCAGACACCAGCCCCATCAGTGTTTCTGGAGTGATCTCTTGCTCCAGATAGGCAGAGGTTTATCTCTCTCCTTTGCTGGGCTGTGAGGAGTGATAGTGTCTTCAACTCTGACTCCCAGTGCAGTTTCTCATTGACTGACTCCAAAGGAGTGGCCTCTAGTATTCACAGATTCGTGTCCTCACTGAGCATCCTAAAGTGTCCATTATGACAGAAGTATTGAGCCCACATAGCTTTGCTTCTTCTTAGTTTAGGGTGGCTAGTTTTCATGGAGTGGGGCTGAGCTGAGTATGTTTTACGAGCCCAGTCTCTTTTAGAGCAGAGGTACTTGGATTCTGAGTGACAAGAAGCTGTATTTAGTGTGGATTCCTATCTGCATCTGTTTCCTGGAAAGGTTACATGTACTCAAAAGAAAACCTTTAAATCTTTTTTTTTTTTTTTTTTTAATTAAATCATAGCTGCGTACATTGATATGATCATGGGGCATCATACACTAGCTTCATATACCATTTGACACATTTTCATCACATTGATCAACACAGCCTTCCTGGCATTCTCCCAGTTATTGTGCCAAGACATCTACATTCCACATTCACTAAGTTTCACATGTACCCTTGTAAGATGCACCACAGGTGTAATCCCACCAATCACCCTCCCTCCACCCCTCCCTCCCCTCCCTTTCCCCCTTCCCCCTATTCTTAGGTTGTAACTGGGTTATAGCTTTCATGTGAAAGCCCTAAATTAGTTTCATAGTAGTTTCATAGTAGGGCTGAGTACATTGGGTACTTTTTCTTCCATTCTTGAGATACTGTTCTAAGAAGAATATGTTCCAGCTCCCCTTTTCATTGTTTTCCTCTGTCTGAAGAATAAAAGAGACAATACAGGCTGGGTTAGGAAGAAAATGAATGAATCTACTACAAAGGGTCTTCAGGGACAATGGAAGGCCCATATTATTTAGTAAAGGAACAGTTTTTA
The DNA here is from genome assembly GCA_963574355.1 of Loris lydekkerianus. NCBI lineage: Eukaryota > Metazoa > Chordata > Mammalia > Primates > Lorisidae > Loris > Loris lydekkerianus. Next base: position 390 of record CAUYPK010159563.1, on the reverse strand, counting down.
GTGTTTTATTAGTGGTCTCCAGCCCACATCCAAGAGAGTACTTTACTGGTGATATTAAAAAGCTATATATTTAAATTTCCACATTGCATGGAAATTTCCCAAGTTCAGTTTTTGTATCTCCTATGTATGTTGTGATTAAAAACTCTGTAGCTGAGGAGCTGGAACCTACATACCAGGATAGAAAATGTATGAGGCTTTGGAATCCTTTGCAAAAATCAGGTGTTTGTGAAACATATTAAAGTTTTACTTTTGGGATACTTTACTAAGAAGAATATCTTATTGGTGCAACTTGGTATTTGAAAATTCTACTCAAATGTAGCTACAAATACGTTCTACAATAACACATTAACCAGGGACTTCCTACGTGAAAAAGGGGCAGGCAGAGCTAGA
>CAUYPK010159561.1:0-19648 GCA_963574355.1 Loris lydekkerianus | reverse complement strand
CAAAGTACTTTTGATTTGCATTTCTCTGATGATTAAGGATGATGAGCTTTTTTTCATGTGTTTGTAGATTTTGCATCTGTCTTCTTTAGAGAAGTTTCTCTTTAAGTCCCTTGCCCACCCTGAAATGGGGTCACGTGTTCTTTTTTTAAAAACCTACACTGTTAGCTTCAATCCTGCATTGACAAAATCTTTGACACACAGTAAGCATTGTCACTTTGAGTCACATCGTTCTCAGTAAAGTGAAAGTGAGATTAAAGTATACCATAAGTATTTCGGTACAACATTTTTATATATTTTATTTTCCAACTTAGGCTTGGGCAGATACAAACAACACATCACTATTGTTAACTAAGTTTTACTTCATTTGATCAAACATCAAACTATATGAAAAGTCATAACTTCATAATAATACCCGACAGTAACATTATAATTCATCCTACAGTTAACATAATTTGGATAAAATATTTTACACAATTTTCAAATTTAATGAATAATGTTACAGATACATAATACATGCACATATAGACGTGTACACACACATACCAGTTTGGACAATTAAGTTTGTGAACTCATCCTAGAAAAAGTGCTACACACTTCATTGCCAAATATCACTATGGTCATCTTCGAAGTGTTCCCCTTGGGTAGCTATGCACCGATGCCAGCACCTAGTCCACCCCTCAAAGCACTTTTTCTAGGACAAGTTTGCAAACTTAATTGTTTGACCTCATATAAGGATAGTTTTGATGTCCATTCCAGAAGCAAGGGTTCCAAAATTGCTAGTGTTGGTGAATAGCTTCCCAAGGGAAGTACTTTGAAGGTGACTGAAATAATATTCAGCAATGAGGTATATAGCACTTTTTCTAGGATGAGTTCATGAACTTAATTGTCCCACCTCATATATGTATCTGTCTCTATATACATATACATATATGTATTTCATATGGTATAAAAATATATGTATGTCTCTATATACATAGAGATATATGTATGTCTCTATATACATATATACTGTATATACTCGAGTATGAGCCGAGTTTTTTCCGGCACAAAATTTGTGCCGAGTTCGGGTTTTTCGGCACAAATTTTGTGCCGAAAAAAACTCGGCTCATACTCGAGTATATATGGTACATATATTTTCATACCATCTCATACTTTATGACATTATTTAAAATGAATTTTTTCACATAGTTTCCAAAGTAACAGGCCAAACATTAAACTTATATAGTTATAGATATTTTTATATACCCATGTTTATGTGTGTAAGAGTACATGCATGTATAAAATTTAATCCAGATAACAGTTCATAGTAACTACCATATACCTTCATAGCACCTGTGAGCACTACTATATTAGAGAGATCACAGAATATGGATGTTTATGATGAGGACCAAGACTCATTACCTAAATTATAATTATATTCAGTGGACTAGATCTACAAAGTCAGGAAATGAGTAATGATTTCTATAATTAGTTCCACCAAAATTAAAGTAATTTTCAAAATATAAAGATGTACCCTCAATCTTCCCTTGGCTAGAAATATGTCTTATCAGAAGTGTCACAGCTTTTGTAATCTATGATGTCCAGCAATGGAAAGGAAATAAGTGGATACTTAGATATTATGTTTTCTTTCTTTGGAAGTTTTCTAGCTTAAGCTAGGTTCATTGTAAACAAAAGCAATCACCCATAGTTATTAATAGCTAGACACATTTTCTTTTATTCCTTAGAATGGGAATAATTATAGATGGTATAATGTGGCAATAATGAGGATCAGATACTGATAGTGCTTATCTAGCTTGCATTAGTCAGATAAGGTTAGGCTAACAAACAGCCACATTTTAAGTAATCCAACATAGCAAAAGATTATTTTTCACTCCCACAAAAATCAGTGTCTGTTGGGGCACCTAACCAGGGCATTTTTCCTCTATGTGGTAGTGATTTCTGCAGTAATTATATTAGACTCTTGCAATAATTTGACTCAGCTACCTTAACATAAGTTTCCAGAATTGCCATGGAAGAGAAGTGAGAGCTAATGGCATCATAGTGTTTCAGCCCAGAAGTATTACCGTATATACTCGAGTATAAGCCGAGTTTTTCCGGCACAAAATTTGTGCCGAAAAACCCGAACTCAGCACAAATTTTGTGCCGAAAAAACTTGGCTTATACTCTAGTATATACGGTATGTACCATGCCTTTGACTAGAAATAGGTATATGGACCACCTACAAGTTATAAAACTGAAAGTATACTTAGAGTTACCCAAAGGAGAAGAGAACTGGATATTGGTAAGTGGTAATAATACCTACTATACCATTCTAAGCTATTTTAGAATGAAATAACACCTTAATAGTCTTCAAAGAAGCATCAAGTGACTATAATCAATAATAAGGGTATACTTTAAAATAACTAAAAGGGTGGACTTGGAATGTTCCTAACACAAGGAAATGATAAATGCCTGAGGTGATGGGTACAATTTTCCTGATCTGATTAATTCACATTCTATGCCTGTAGCAAATAGAGATATACAACTGTTGCATATTAATAATAATTAAAATTTTAATTTTAAAAAAGCAAAATTAAATCAAAGAGACCATAAGGATCTTTTGTGCCTTAGTTCAGAATTCCTCATTTACTTGCTAAAAGTTATAGTTCCAACTTTCCCTCAACTGATTCCAGTAAGAATGAGAATCATTTAGTGGATTTAGTATGAATTTTTGTGTTCAGTCATCAACCATTTACTAACTGTATGAGTATGCATTCTTGGACAAATGACTTGATATCTTAGATCCCTGATTACCTCATCCTTAGAAAGAGGATGCTAGTGCCCAGTTTCCCTGGTAGTTTTGAAAAGCAAATAAGATATAGAAAAAATGAACTAGCACAATCTGTGGCACACACTACTTTCTTAATAAATACTACTTCCCTTCCCTATCTCCTTTTTTCCTTTCTTCTTTCACCTTTATAAATATTGGCATTTTCCAATGAAAAGAAAAATCCTTTGTGGTTAGGAGACTGAACTCTGAAAAGACAGTTTGCATGCTATCTGTGTCACTTGCTACTAGTGTGTAGTCTTGAGAAAATACCTTAGGTATCCTTGAACTTCAATGTTTTTGTCTATAAAATAATGATCAATCGAGTTTCTACGTCATAGGATTTTTAGGAGGGTTCAATTACATAATGGGTATAAAATATCTAACATATTTTTCAATAAATGTTAGCAATTTTTATTCTCATTTTTAACAAAGGAACATATTCAAATTTTTATGTCAGAAATTTGGCCTTCTTAAGCCAGGCTTTGGAGAATACTTTAATAACTAGTTATTCAATGTACAATTCTTGGACCAGTACAATTAGCATAATCTATGAACTTCTTATAAATGCAGATTTTTATCCACTCCAAACCTACAGAATAGAAAGATTCTCAGGTGATTCCTATACACATTTAAGTTTAAGAAGTGTTTTCACATGGTGTGAATTATTAATGTGCTGACAAATAGGACACCCAAGGAGAATAGAATTGTATTAAGAAAAGGGCCTTGGGGGATTAGGGGATGCACCTGTGGCTCAAAGGTGTTGGGTGCCAGCCCAATATGCTGGAGGTGGCGGGTTCAAACCCAGCCCTGGCCAAAAAAGAAAAAGAAAAGGGCATTGGGCTGAAAGTCAAGAAATCAACATTTAAATTCTAACTCCATCACTGAGAAGTTTATTAATTTTATACAAATCATTTAATTCATTCTAGCCTTTTTCCTCATTTACCAAATGAAGACTGAAACTCCGCCTATCATCCTTAACCAGGAACACCCTTTGGAATTGCTGGAGGGAGCTGTTGCAAAATTACTAGCAAGCCTGGGATCTACCCATGAAGATCCTGATTCATTAGGTCCATCATGACATCAAAATTAGAGGCACCTGCCTTTGTATGGTACTCTCCATAGCTGGGAAGAATAATAACCTGGAGAGAGGACACCTGTAATATTGCCTCAGAAAAGAACAGAGAGTAAAGCCTGTAAGTCAACATGAAACAGACATTAACAAACACTCTGGTGCAAGAACCAAAATCCTATGAACCAGGCAGGCTGAATAGCTACTCTGCTCAATATTCTTGTGGCAATAAAATAAATTGTGTGGGGAAAATACTTAGTATAGAGCCTAGCACAGAACAGACCTTCCGTAAAGATTCCTTCTTTTTCCAATTTTCCCTCCGTAAGGAAGTCCCCCACCAATTCATTTTAGAAGTATCTAATTTCAAAGTGGTACATCCTACCCCAACTCTTTTAAGAGCAAGAAACTAGATTGTGTCAAAACCAAACAGAACTTCTAGTAAGTAATTTTGAAAAATGGAACAATAAACATAATTTCTCACTTTATTAAGCAGTAGAGTTTTGATGTTATAATACCAGTGCTCCAAACCAGCTATACAATTTGCAGGGCACAGTGCAAAATGAAGAAGTGGAGCCTACTTTATCAAAAAGTGTTAAGGATTTCAAGACAGTGGCAACACAACATTAACCAAGTGTAGGTCCCTTCTGCACACTTAGTCCTGTACAAATTCCTTCACATGCTCTGCAAGAGTAAAGGAACCCTGAAGTTAAAGTTTGAAAGCCTGGAATATAGGCTTGCCTGGCAACTTATTAGCTGGTCAATCTGAATCCAATCGCTTTACTTTTCTGGGCCTTAATTTCCACACCTCTAAAAGGAGCTATGATAGTCTATTACTCTATGACACACCTTGTAATTTTCCAGAAAATATGGTGTGTAAATTTTCATTCCATTCGATAAATTTGTAAATGATGCATGGCCAGGAAACAAATTCATTCAGGATTTTATTTTGTCCATGACCTGTCTTTTATGTAATGTGCTACCCTCCCAGTAAAGCAAGGAGGACAGGGCTGACATAATTAATAAAAATTAATAATTTTTTTCTAATATGTGAGAGTAAAGAGTCCAGATTTTCAGTTAATTAGAGTTACTGGGAGTAGTCATGCAAGCAGCCACAGGTCCCAGTTCTTCATTGAGGAAAGGGGTGCAGATTTGCATGGAAAACAGTAGGGGGGCTTGGCGCCTGTTGCTCAGTGAGTAGGGCTCCAGACACATACATCAAAGCCGGTGGGTTCGAGCCCGGCCCGGGCCTGCTAAACAACTATGACAACGGCAACCAAAAAATAGCCGGGTGTTGTGGTGGGCACCTATAGTCCCAGCTACTTGGGAGGCGGAGGCAAGAGAATCGTTTAAGCCCAAGAGTTTGAGGTTGCTGTGAGCTGTGATGGCACTCTACCGAGGGTGACATAGTGAAACTCTGTCTCAAAAAAAAAAAAAAAAAAAAGGAAAAGGAAAGAAAGAAAGAAAGAAAAGAAAAGAAAAAAAAACAGTAGAGGCAAAAAACAAGATCTGGTGATAATATACATACAATATTTGGACTCCTCTCAATTGTCTGAAATATTTGGTCTTACTAATAGCTTTGTTACCATAATATTCAGCTCCCTACTGAGTAAAACAGTGACTTCTTAAAAAAAAATAACAAGGCTACATGAATGTGTACCCTCTTCCTTATTATCAAAAATCTTTACTCCACAGACTAATCAAAGGAGACAATTTGGAATAGCACTAGTGAAATACACACTTAGCATATGTGACCAAGATTAGCTCAAAATTACTAAAAGGGGAAAAGGAAAGAAGCAAATTAATCCATATCCCCTGCAAGGGATAAAAAAAAAATAAGCAAAAAGCTTGATTAAAAAAATCTCCAAGTTAAAAAAACTATTTGAACAAAAGCAGCACTTGAATGAGATGAAACAGAATACCCCAGGCAGAACAGAAATGGTTTCCACAAGAAAGTGGATGTTCCCCAAATAAGGAAACTCCCCAGAAATTCAGAACAAAGAAAAAGTCATAAAGAATCAAAGTACATATTAAGAATATTAAATTCTAGTAAGTGAACAGAGTGATTGATTCATAAACAAGCACAGCAAGGAAGCTCTCTCTCAAATAGCACATATTGTCTCAAAACATCGGCAATGAGTGTATTCAAACAGGCACATGTAGCCACCCAGAGGCCAACACCTTACCATGAATTGCCTTTGGGTTTCATGGCACGCGACTATATTGTAAATGAAATGGTCTCTCAATAGGGTTCTTTTAATACTCTCAGAAATAACATCCCCCCTCCAAAAGCAGGAAATATCGAAATAGAACTAACTAACACTGCTTTGTATGATTTTTAAAGTTTTGCTGGATATCATTTTTTTTTTAATGTTTGCTTCAATTTATCAAATATTCATTGATCACCTACTAACCAAATTCTGTCCCTTATAGTCTTGTCCTTAACCCTAGGTGATGCTGAATCTGTAAATAAATTCTCAGCATTGTGTAAATGTTAACAGTAAAGGAAAGTGTTATCTTCCCACAGGGTGTCTGCATTTCAAAAGACAACAGTGGTGAATGCAAAGCAGTCATTTAAAATGGTTCAAAATAGTGAGCTTTCTAGCACTAAAAGGGAATCCGTAGGCATACTTCTTAGGCATGCGGGACTTTTCTCTGTGCAGTACTTAGAAAATCATGTTGGGTAGATGATTTTCGGCACTTTTCTACCTGTATAAGGGCTGATGTCCAGTTGTCTACATGTCACATATTTTTACCACAAAGTCCACAGTTTCTAGTATGATACAGTGATTGTTTAATTTATTCATTCATTCACTTATTCATCCATTCATGCATTCAAAAAATATTAAGGGCCAGATACTGTATTAGGCACTAGAAATACAATGGTAAACAAGTTTATTGTTGTCTTTGCCCTCAGGTTTGTAAGATAATTAGGGATGGCTTTTGTAAGTTAAGATATTATCTAGAACATACAACAATTACTATTTCTATCTGGGTATATATTACAGGCAAAGCTATTCATGTGCCTTGTTGTAAAATAATTTAAATCACACTTGAGATTTAACTATAGTCTCTAAAATTTAAGTTAAATACAGGAGACACACTTTGTTTTCATGAAGAGGTAGAAATTAATGAAAAATTCTATAAGAATGTTTTGTAAATTAGAAAGTATTACTCTGCAATCAATTACTTTTTGAATGAGCAACTCTGTACAATGTTCATATCAATATGGTTTATTGGGTTCTGTAAACTTGGAAAGGAAAATTGGCTAGATTATGTTTAAAAAATTAAAGGTACTACTTCCCCACTTCTTGATAAACTCTGAAATACCCTATCTCTTTATCTAAAGAGGAGCCAAAGGACAGATATTTTCTCAAGCCATTTAGCCCTTGAAGAGATCAATATCACTGACCATTGAAATTCAAAGTTATTAAATGTTAAAACAAGGATGTTGAATGCAGAGGGTACAGTAACAGATCTGAAGCAACACATTAAGGCTCTTTTGATATATCACTTTAAGTAGATGCCCTTTTCAAAAGACCATTTAACTCTGCTCATTTAACAAACCATTCCTTGCCTTTGCTTTTGAAAGAGCATTGACATTTGTCCCTCTTATTTCTTTAAGCAATGTCATAAAGCTTAATTTCAATCATAAGGTTGAACAGCTCAGAAAATTTGTACCCTCCCATTCTTCTTGTGATAAAATGTATTTTTTTCTAACAGGGTAAAGGGTAATAAGGTAAAGATTAGTGTTCATGATTATTGTTGATTTCTGAGGTTAATGAACTTACGCCATTTTTAAAAAGTGTTTCTGGCTATATGTTGCAGGTGTAATAAAGGTTGATATGAAGCATATTTCTGAGTTTCTGTTAATTTTAGATAAAAATTTATGATTGGTTAATTAGCATTAATGTGAGTGCTACTCATTCAACCACAGTTCACATTCATTTCAAGCATAGCATGACTTTTTCTTTGCTTTCTTTAAATATTATAATGGATCATTATTTCATCAGTGTTCATTATCTTGCCATATCATTAATTTTCCTTTTTACATACAAATGGAAAAATGTATTTCAGGAATGAACAAATTCAAATTAAAGTTGAACACCCTTTACGTTAGTTTCCTTTGGCAGCTACTACAAATGTGGTGGCTTAAAACAACACACAGTTATTCTCTTACAGATCTGGAGGCCAGAATTCTGAAAACAATTTCACTGGACTGAAATGAGGATTCTGTCAGGTCCTGCATCCTCCCAGAGAGGTGCTATAGAGAAAAATCTGTATTTTGGCACTTCCTCCTTCTGGTAGTTTCTAGCATTCCTTAGCTTCTGTCTGCATCACTCAAATCTCTGTGGTTCATGGTCACATTACTTTCTTCTCCTCTATGTGTGAAATTTTCCCCTGTCTTCCTCTTATAAGGATATATGTGATTGCATTTAGGTCCTACCCAGATAATCCAGGATGATCTCCCCAACTCAAGACCCTTAAGCATATCTGCAAATCCTTTTTTTTTTTTTTTCCTCCACTATATAAGATAACATTCACAGGTTCCAGGGATGAGGAGAAAGACATCTTTCAACACCATTATTCAGTCTACCATGCCCTCCTGAAGTACAAATAGATCAATATTATGACTTCCATGGTCGATAGGCATGTTTGCCTTTGTGGCCCTCTCCTATATAAAAGCAAATTAAAAATATTTTATGATTGCATTGGAATAAAGATATATTATTGTTATCATGAATGTATACAATTATTGTATTCATTTTCTTCAGATTACAAGAGACTAAAATAATATTTTATAAATTTCAATATATTAAGGGGATACAAATGTTTTAGGTTACATGGATCTCTTTTGTAATGCTTGAGTCCCAGATACCTAGTAGGCATGCCCATCATGCAAATAGTGTTAATATGTACCCAAAAGTAGGTTTTTGCCCCTGTCTTCCTCCCCCGTCCCACCTACTTGATTTCCACTGAGTTTTACTTCCCTTTGTGTACATGTGTGTTCATGGGTTAATTCAAATTTAATGGTGAATATAGTAGTGTTTGTTTCTCCATTCTTGAGATCCTTCCCTTAGAAGAATGGTCTCTGGTTCCATCCAGATTGTTGAAAAAGGTATTAATTCATTTTTTATGGCTAAGTAGTACTCCATAGTATGTACAAACAGTGTTTTATTAATCATTAATTGATGAGCACTTGGGTCGATTTCATATCTTTGCAATTGTGAATTGTATTGCAATAAACATTTGAGTGTATGTGGGTTTTTTCTTTGAGGAGAATTTTTTTGGGGAGGGAGGGAGTAAATACCCAGTAGTAGGTTGCTAGATCAAATGGTAGGTCTACTTTTAGTTCTTTGAGGAACCTCCGTACTGTTTTCCATAAGAGTTGTACTAATTTGTAGCCCTACCAACAGAAGGATATAACACCTTACCCCAATTAGAATGGCTTTTCTTAAAAAGGCCAAACACAATAGATGGTGTGGATGCAGAGAGAAAGGAATGCTTATAAAATAACATTTTTGTGGACTACTGAAAGTATAATGGGTTCTAGGCATTGTGCCTAATGGAAAAGTCAACTTTGTACACAGAAAACACATAAAGTGTCTGGATCTCAGCAGCTGATAGAATTTTGAAAGTACACAAGCTTGGGAAAATAATTCTAATATATACATAGTTTTAATTGTATTTTGGTTTTCAAATTCACAAAATTTCTATTCCAGTTAGATAAGAGTTCCAGTCTCTAAGATCTATCCTTTTTTTTTTTTTTTTTTTTTTGTCATGAGACCTAAAAAAGAGGAACAACAAAACATTTATAAGGTGTATTTCTGCCATATCCCAGTAATGGAAAAATACTGTGCAAAATCTTATAAATGTAATAAAAATAGTTTCATTCTATGTCTTCCCACTGTAGACTCTGTGAATAATAATACACAACCCTTTGTGTATATTTTTCATTTTTTCTTCTTTTTTTATTAAATCATAGCTGTGTATATTAATGCTATCATTGGGTACAATGTGCTGGTTTTATATACAATTTGAAATATTATCTTTTTAAATTTTAAAGGTTGGGAGTAAGAGAGAAGTAACACTAATATGGTTGAACTAAATCACAGAGCTTCAGCGTGACCTGGTTGGACATCACCCAATTTATGCCTCTTCCAAATTAGGTTCCTCAACAGTAACGTTGTTCTACTGTCAAATGGTTCATAATTGTTAACACAGTTCATTTGTGGCTTGCAGAAGTACATTTCTTTTGGCAATACAGGGAGAGTGAGAAATCATACAAATTTTTATTTTCAGTGTGTTATGAAAGATTATGTTAATCACAGAAATCACAGCTTGGGTAGCTAACAACAAATCAAAGTATGGCTTTCTTCTTTAGTAGGAAGATGCTATTGTTAATGTGCATTACTTTCCAACCAAGAATTCTACAACCATAGATTTTCCAACATGTAAACTTAGTTTCACAAACTCAGTTCTTTTGATAAACTCTTTATGATTTAAATGATGTAGCAGATGATATTTTATATTACATTTCATTACCTCCAGAACAATTTTAGCTATACCTAGAGTTAAATGGACAATTCCTGTATTCATTCACTGCTTTAGGGGAACAGAATGAGTAATTTTTATATGTGAAGTGGGATAAATGAACATATTTTAAAATGTTTATAAAGAATATTCCTATTTTATTTTCAAATTCAATTAAATGTTTCATGCTATCATGCAGTGTATATTTCTAGTGTTATATCGTTATGAAATTACCACTATGCATTAAAGTTAAAGTTTTGGCTTTACATGTAGTATCATTTTCATTGATCATAACAAAAATTGAGACAAGTACTTTCATTATTCCATTTTACAAGTGAGGATATTATTGCACTGAGCAATAAATAATTTTTCCAACATCAGAGCGCTCGTAATAAAGGTTAGATTTAAACCTAAGCTAGGTATTTCTAACTACAAAGCCTATACCTGTAATCACATAACACTGTCTCCACATGTAATATCTTTCCATGTTTATATAGTTTAAAATTCTATTTTATTGCAGGAAATACCAACATTCGTAAAAGGTTTTTGATGACTGCAAATTATCAATCAAATTTAATTAATAACACACATATATAACATGAATTAAATACAGAATATGCTCAGAAAGCTAACTAGAGTTTGCATTGAATAGTGTGTGTCCAGTTTAGCTGACTGGAGAATGAGATTTAAGATGCCATTTTAATACCTTTCTGGACACCGATGTTGCTTTTACTATGACAAAGCTACTGAACGGACCAGTTACCCTAGTCAGTTTCACAAATGTATGGAAGACACAAAGAGGACTTGCACAAAAAGAATGAAAATCTGTCCTTTCTACTATGAAGGAAATCAAAGACTATGTTCTACTGAAGAAGGAACAGCCGTGCCACATGATATTCAAAGAACATTAAAATATAAAGGAATTACGGGCCTTACTTGAAGGCGTTGTGTGCTAGGCATTGCTTTAAAGATGGTAGTGTCTTTATTACTACAACATGCCAGAAGTAAAATAGGACTGCTATAATAACAACAATAATAATGCATAAGAGAATGTTTGAAAAAATGGTAAAGCACTCATTGCTTGCTGTCTCACTCTGTCCAAATTCACCAATCATTTTGGTACCACAGAATATAAGCATTCAGAACGACTGTAAGAGTTACTTAGCATAGCATATGAGCAATGCAGTGTTTCCTTCTTCCCTGCACTTGGCAGGTGGAAATTCAGTCTTTGCTTCATCCTTCCAGGGAAGAGGAATTCATAGAGTAGCATGAAAAGTCATAAAAAGTAGTCCATTCAATAATTATGCAGGAAAACTTTTTAGATTTTGTTGTCCTACAAAACTGTCTTTACTTGCATTTTTCCGGAGTAGGTGACAGCTTGAGGGTCTGTCTCAAAAAAAAAAAAAAAAAAAAAAAAGCAACCAAATTTTCAAAATTATTAATGTGTGAGGGTTACTCAACTATGTTATCATGAAGTTAACATTTGCTTTTGAGGTAATTTATTTCAATCATGCATATTACTTGGGAAACTTTTTATAAACTTCACACTCATACTCCCTTTCTTCCCTTCTGTTCCACCATGTATTGCCCCCAGAGGGAATGTTTCATTCAGAGAATCATTACTACAGCCTCAAGTATAGCCATAAGTGTGCCTGGAGGTAGAGAAGTTGATAACCATTGTTCAGTAGTATAGAATTTCCCTCCCTTCCCTTTCTTTTTCTCTTCCCTCCCTTTTCTTTTCTCCTTGTTTTCTTTTGCCAGGGCCGGGTTTGAACCTGCCACCTTTGGTATATGGGGCCAGCGCCCCACTCCTTGAGCCACAGGCACCACCCATTCTTTTCTCCTCTTTCTACCATACCACTGTTACAAGTTAATTGAAGCTTATAAGAAGGACTTCCACTGCAAATTATGAAAAGAAGGCAGTGAGAAAAATGTGTCTTCAAGCCAAAATTCTATGGCCTTCAGTTGCAAGAGGCCAAAAGACTGAAGTATTAGAGATGCAGAACCTCTCTGGGGTGGATATAATTTTAAGGCATCATTCAGGGTGATCAAAAGAGTGGTCTAATCAAAACAATCAAAAGAATTTTAAAGAGAATTAAAGTATCGCTTCTGTCATGGAATTCGGGGATGTTCCACAATTTTCTTCCTAAAAAGCTTACTTCATAAGCATAATCTTTAAATATTACATGTTTAAAGTATATTTGCATGTAGCTTGTAAAGAAAGAGAAAAGGATCTCCATTTGAGACTTAGGGGATACCATTAGTGTTTAGTCCATGTATTCCTATTTTTAATAACTTTGTCAACTGAGAGTGGTGTATCATATTTCTATTAAAACTATTTAATTGAAAAAATCCTAACTCTGGTGAGCTGAACTTGCAAATCCCAAGTTATGCAAGTTAGGCAAACATCATGTATGTCAATGTAATTGTTGCAAATGTGAAACAGGATTGAGTTTAAATCATATTTAATCAGAGATAAGCAATGGTTCAGAAATGTAATGTTTCCATTTTAAAGATGTTAAAATTCATTACAATATTAGCTTCGTGTTTTTAAAACTTTTCAGACATTGGGCTTAGGCCCAGAGGAATTTCAAAAATCAAAATTGACACTGCATATTTAACTATCATAACCAGTCAGCAATTATCCTTAGCTGCTATATTTTCATCCAATAACTCCACAATCTAGGAACTTGTGTGCATATTGAGATTCCTATGGAAGTTATAGCATTAATGAAATTGAGTTTTAAATTTCCCTAGGCTCAACCTAGACATTAAGAATATAAATGTAAATTAACAGAGAAGAAGTAGCAGCCATGAATACTAACACTCAAATCACATTCATTTTCATTTAAATTTTACGCAGACATCAGGGAAACAATTTCTCCTCCTTTCCTCTAAAGAAATTATATTAATAATTTTGGCAGCCTTCCTGTGGTGGAACAACATAGAAAGCAATGTGGAGTACACCTTCACACTACTTAGAAAACAGTCATATTGATAACTAAGGCTTGATAGATGACCTTTGCTTTGTGAGACAATTGTAGACACTGAATCTAGTTTACTCCTGAGTTTAAGATTCTCAGGATTGAAAGTATGAATTTAAGATATTTATTAACCAAGAGCCTATTAAAGTATATAGTACAACCAAGTATAGCTAAAACCACAACTCTGCACAATGATGTAACTAGTACATTAGTCCCTCATTTGCAGTTTTGCTTTCTGTAGTTTCTGTTACACTTTGTCAACTGTGCTCTGAAAATATTGCATGGGAAATTCCAGAAGTAACAATTCATGTTTTAAATTACATGCCACTCTGAGTAGCCATCCCACTCTGTCCCACCTAAGATGTCTCAGTTATCAGACTGACTGTCACAGTATCTGGTATCTCAGTGCTCCTGTTCTAGCAACCCTTATTTTACTTAATGATGACCTCAAAGCACCAGAGTGATCCTAGCATATTGTTATAATAGCCCTATTTGATTATTAGTTACTGTTATTAATTGCTTACTGTACCTAATTTACTAAACTTTATCATATGTATGTATGTATAGGAAAAACCATAGTATATATAAGGGTTGGGTACCATCTGTGGTTTCAAGCATCCACTGTGGGTGCTGGAATGTATTCTCCACAGATAAGGTGGGGACTAGTGTAGTTACCCCCATGAGGCGTCCTCAAACTTTTTAAACAGGGGGCCAGTTCACTGTCCCTCAGACCATTGGAGGGCTGGACTACAGTTTAAAAAACAAACAAACAAACAAACAAAAAAAACTATGAACAAATTCCTATGCACACTGCACATATCTTATTTTGAAGTAAAAAAAAACAAAACAGGAACAAATACAATCACACCGCCTCATGTGGCCTGCGGGCCGCAGTTTGAGGACCCCTGTATGATTCTACCAAGACCAGAGAGGGTTTTGTGTCTCATATGTGGTTTGAGTGGTTCTTCTTTTTTCCACCTTTCTTTCATATTTGAAGAACAAAAAGAAAGGAGGAAAGAACTATAAAATGCCAATTAGTGTTTAGTTGACATTTGGTAAAGGAAGGGGTCCTCTGCAAGTAGAAGGACAGGTGCAAGTAGTTTGCGCCTCCTGGGTGAATAAGTGAATTGCAAGGTCAATCTCTGGTTAAGAGCAAAAGTGAAAGTTGTTCACAGAGGTTCCACTCCAAGGTTGTTTTCATGAAATTTGTGTTTATTCAATTGGTAGGGTTGAGTAGGGCAATGAGAGCAAGAGGCATTCTGTGTCTTAACTCTTGGGCATTTTATTCAAGATAAGGATTTGTGGCTCATTGACCCTTTTGTCTCACTGGCTGTCCCCACATAATTTCTCTGTAATTTCTCTTATGAAATCTTTCCTCTGACAGAAGGTTATTCCTTGTTATTAGAAATAACTTTCCTCTGGGAAATACAAATACATCCCTAAATTTTAACTCTCATGTAACAATAGTCCAAATTGATAATCAATTTTCTGCACCATTCCTGAAAGAGAGGTAGAGTCATTGTAAAAACTTCTGGGCAGCAGATTTTCTTTAAAGTCAGTATAGGTGAAAAAGTTACAAAAAAGATTTTCCTTAACCCCCCAAAATTTTTTTTTTAAAAAAGAGAAAGAGTAATGTTTTACTTGAAAGACATTAAAACATACCATAAAACAATAAATACTGCATAGTATTACTTTAGGGAAACTCACTGAAATCAGTGGAACCAAAGTGAGAATTAAAAAAAAAAAAAATGTGCAAAGGTCTGCTAATTTGGCTAGTGGTGAATTTCAGATCACTGAGAAAAGGATATACCTGTCATAAAAGGACAAATGGCCATTCAAATAAAGAAAAACATAGGTTGTACCCTTAATTGAAATCATGAACACAAATAAACCTTAGAGTTAAGACTTTTAAAATGTACTGAAAATAACAGAAGAAAATAGTTGGCACTTTTAAAACTTATGGTAAGGTCTTCCTAACTGAAGTATGAAACCAAGCCTTCATAAAGGAGAAGACTCACAGATCTGGCAACATCAACTGATAGAAAATATCTACAACATATAAAACAAAAGAGTAATAGCCCAAATATATCACGATTCCAACAATGCATGAGAATTGCATAATATTAATCACTCCACAAAAAGCAACCACGTGAAAAATTTCAACATTAGTAGCAATCAAACAAATGTGTATTAAAACATCACTGATTATTTTTTATCAAATTTAAAATATTTACTGATATGAAATGTTGCCAACTAGGCGAAATGGAACCTTTCATTTATTTTTGTCAAAGCATTTTTGAAAAACTATTTGGCAGTATCTAGCTCACGGTTTTTGATCCATCAGTACAAACTCTAGGAAATCTATTCTCAGGAAATTCTCATACAAGTGCACAAAAATTTATAATAAAATAATTCAAGGATGTTTATCATCACATTATTTGGTGTTTGTTTCCCCCCGCCCCCCTACCCCAGGGAAAGTATTAGTTTGATCACTGAATACCTTTGTTGTTTTCTCCCATAAGGGTAGTAGGAGATGGCGAGTCTGCCGGCCGGTTTCACTTTTTCATGGACTCCTTGCAAACAACCATGTACCTCGGGGCCACACTGAGGGGAGGCGAGTAACCATCTCCACAGGAGGTGTCTTCAAATAGGACCGAGTAGTCATCCTGGGTCCATGTTGGGGGCACATGAATCACGGCACAGTAGAAGCAGGTGCTCTGGAGATACAGGGCCAGCAGGAGCTGCTCCTTCTGTAATAAGGCCTCAGGGTCCGTGTCAGGGTTGGCCTTCCACTGGTACAGTGGGATGATCTGCCGCCGGCTCAGGATGAGTCTTTTTGTCTTAATTAATGTCAGCTACCTCATACTTGTCGGTGGCGTAACGGACCACCTCAGCCGGGATCCATTGCTCATCCCTGTCCACAGCCTTTACCCAAGTAGCCCTTGTCTCCAGGTTTGGCCGCATAGTCCCCCGAGGCTGGAGTGGCCCCACACAGGGGTGGGGGCTTGTCACCAGGTTTCCCAGTCCCTATGGGCAGGCTCATGGCTGACTGCTGCAGCAAGGTCATCAGCACACCCCTGCTCATGGTCTTCCAGACAACTCCGAGTACAGGCCCGCGATCTTGGCAGCGATCCGCCTCTCTTCCAAGAGACTTGATTTCAGCGATA
Source organism: Loris lydekkerianus (assembly GCA_963574355.1). Classification (NCBI taxonomy): domain Eukaryota; kingdom Metazoa; phylum Chordata; class Mammalia; order Primates; family Lorisidae; genus Loris; species Loris lydekkerianus. The sequence continues at coordinate 3,088 of CAUYPK010159561.1, read as the reverse complement.
GGACCTTTGGCAGGATGTTGCACTCTGCCTCTGCATCAGCCTTGGAGGTCGTATAGACGCCACGCGGCTTTGTTGGATAATCTTGTTCTCTGCATCCGCTCGTGGGTCTTCTGAATGTTCACTAAGTTACGTTCACTCTGAGAATACTCTTCCTGAGTTTGTTTAATCAGCTGAGTGTGGTCTGTGAGAAATTCTGCAATGTGGGACTCAGCAGAAACAAGGGCCATGATCTATGAGGGGCACCTGGTCCGGGACAAAAACAAGCTCCTGACAGCGGAAATTGCAATGACCAGGGCAAGCGAGTTCCTCAAACGCTTTTTTCAGTCTCTAGATGATGACGAACTTGCGTTCGAAGATTTACGACATGTCGAGAACCACTTACGCCTTTTTTTCCCCTTTGTGAGCGAGGCAGAGCGCCCACAGGATTATTTGTAACAGTAAATAGTTGGAAGAATGTTCATCAATAAAGACGTGGTTAAATAAATTACAATACATCCATATAGTGAAATACTGTACAGCTGTTTTTAAAAAATAAAGTAGATCTAGGGGCACTAATATAGCACCTTGCCATATTTTTAAGCAGAAAAAGCAAATTTCAGAATCCTGAATATAATGTGATCCAATTTAGGTAAAGAAATGCATGTGAACATATTATATACACAATTCATAAAACAGACTAAATAAATGCGTATGGAATTGTAGGAACAAGGCTAAGGAAAACTATAGCATAGAGGTTAAGAGCATACACTCTGGGGCCAGAGAACTTAGAGACTTTGCTACTTATAAGCATTGTTGATACAGGATAGGTGGCACGGTGGTGCCGCAGCCAGCTCAGCTGGAGCTGGAGGACCTGCTGCCTCCGCCTTGGCGGTCTTGGTGCGTAGCAGCCGGCAGAGGAACCAGCGGGCTGTAGGGTAGGTAAGGAGGGGAGCCTCCCAAACCACCCGAGGCTCCAATAGCCAAAGGGACCGAACAACTGGTGGGGAGACACTGGCGCCTTGGTGTCTCCTTCCCTTTACACTTAGGACTGTCTGTGGAACCCCCATTTCCGATGCCTAGGTCAATTTCATGTAAGTTTCCTAAGCCTCAATTCTAGGAATGGACTGTGTCCATTCATTGATACATTCATTCACCTTGCCCTAGGGAAGAGACTATGTCCATTCATTTCCTGGCTAAGGAACCCATGCACCTATATATACCGCTAGACAGAGAGAGACAAAGAGAAAGCTTTCCTCCCCGACTTGGGTTTTCTCTCTGGGAGCTTTAGTGTTTTCCTATTCTTTTCTGTAAATAAATTATCTCTTACCACCAATCTGTGGTCCGTGGATTTATTCTTCAAATCACTGAGACCAAGAACCTGAAACTCCGGTATCATGCAAGTTAATTAACCTATGCAAGTTAATTAACCTCTCTATGCCTCAGTTTCTTCACCTACAAAATGGTGGTGATATTATTCCTCACTTGAAAGATTACATGTGAAGATCAAAGGATACAATGGATGTAATGCAGTTAAAATGAAGCCTGGCCAGGTGCAGTGGCTCATGCCTGAAATCCTAGCACTCTCTGACCAATGCTGGTGGATTGCCTGAGCTCACGGTTGGAGACAAGCCCCAGCCAGAGTGAGAGCTCATCTCTAAAAATAGCTGGGAGTTGTGGTGGGTACCTGTAGGCAAGAGAATCACTTGATCCCAAGATTCCAAGATTTTGAGGTTGCTGTGAGCTATGACGCGACAGCACTCTACAGAGGGCAACAAAGCGAGACTGTCTAAAAAAAAAAAAAAATGCCTCGCACATAGAGTAGAAGCTTACTAGGTAAGAGTTTACTATTATTTGATTCCTTAAATATTTTTCAATGAGAATGCATTCATGAAGTACATTTTTTATGTAATAAAAAATGAGAATATAAAATGCTTCTAAATACAAAAATAAGAATAAGAGGAAAAAAATATCACCCACACTGAATTTAAGTACTTTTCCACAACCTAGTGGAACACATATCTTAAATTATGATGACAATATTTTGCAGTTCCTCTTTATCAAGAGGAAAAGTCTACTTCTTGACCCTTTGAATCTGAGCTGGTCCCATGATTTTTTTTGACTTGTAGAATATAGCAGAAGTAACACTACGTGTGTTTTGGAGCCTTGGTCTTTTGAGGACATGCAGCTTCTACCTTTAACATTGCAGGATGCTGCCTGACATTGCAATATAAGAAAGTTGGGGTTGCCTACTGGAGAATGAGACCATGTAAAGAAGAGCTGAAAACTAAGGTTCTCAAGCAAAATGCAGCACCTGTTGCCAAGCATATATGAGGCCATTTTGTGCCTTCCAGCCCAGCCAACCTTCCAGTTGAATACAGCATCACAAATGAGGTCAGGAAAAAGTAGTTAAGCAAATGCACAGTTAATGCACACAATTATGAGGAATGATAAAGTGCTATCATTTTACGCCACTGTTAGGGTTACGTGCTACGCACAATAGTCAACTGATACAAAGGATGTGAGATCTCATGGAGAGAGAATAAATGGAAAGTAAGGCTCAAAAAAAAACTCAGCCGTTCCAGAACCCAACCCCAGGTGACCTCCCAGCTGAATACAGTTACTTTCATGAGCGCAGATAAGACCAGAAGGAAAAAAAAAAAAAAAAAAAAAAAATCTAACCTATAAAATTGTGAGAAATGGCAAATAGTTGTTTAGTTGTTTTAAGATACTGGGTTTTATGATAATTTTTATGCAGCAATAGATAAATGACACTATGTCCAAGAAGCCTAATTTACCAGACACATAGAAAAAAAATCTCTTTCAAACTAAATACTACTCTTTTGACTTATCCCAGGGTATGGACTAAGGATTGTGTTAAAATCAAGACACTAGACTTTAAAGAAAATTTCCTGTATTCAGTAGGAAACTTGATAATTCTATTTTTTATTTGTTTCTTTTCTTTTTTTATTTTATTAAATCATAGCTGTGTACATTGATATGATCATGGGGCATCATACACTAGCTTCATAAACCATTTGACACATTTTCATCCCAATATTCAACATAGCCTTCCTGGCATTTTCCCAGTCACCGTGGCATGACATTTACA
>CAUYPK010159549.1:0-18359 GCA_963574355.1 Loris lydekkerianus | reverse complement strand
GAGAGCAGCAGTTCATCCGATTTTAGGGGAAATCAATCATCTGGGCCACCTAGTAACAACTTCAGAACTTTGCAGGGGGTGACGTGAGCTGTGCCTTTGTGGAAATGTCACCCTCACTGACGCCTTCTTTGCTGAAGTGGACAATGAGGCATGAGGGAGGGTAATAATCGGCTTATCCAGGATCTGCTAAGAGCACAAGGGAAAACTCTAAGTCCTAGGCATGTGTGGTGGGACACTCACCAAGCCATTTACATGGACGGGCACCAAATATCAGTCTGGAAGTGATTATGGTTTAGGTCTTTACACTGGAACTTGATGACCCTCATCCCAACTCAGACCTGACTGGCCAGGGTCTCAGAGACAGAAATGGTACCCTTATTCCTCAGAGCAGGTGGTATTTTCACTTTGGTGAAGCTACTTCAAGGTATGAAGCACTTGAGGAACATTTGAAGCCCATCAGGTGTTATGTGATTCTGCTTTGGATGTAAAGCTCATCACCCATGGCAGTCAGGGGTGTTCCTTAACTCCTGGGGCTGTTCTGTTAAATTTTTCTGTCTAGACAAAGGAAACATCCAGGAGCACTCCTGTTTTGGGAGCCAGCACAAAGAGTAAACAAACCAGAGTGGGAATGGTGGGGAATGAGAAAATAAGACACCCCAGAGACAAAGATCACACTCACAGAGATAAGGATGGGGTCGGAAGGTCTGGCACAGCTGATGAGTGCAGCCAACGCTGAACCTGTGACCAGCTTTATTTATATAGTACCTTGTCGGTGCCAACGCCAAGGAAGAAGGCTGGACAATGGATTGTAAGCTCGAAGCTTGCAGGAGGTGGTCCTCCCCATGCGTGTCAGGGGAAAAGGCCCAAAGCAACCTCAGCAGCTGCTGTTTACTGAGAACAAGCTCCCCTCCACAAGCCAGACCCCCACACTGGAATTCCATAGTTGATCAATTTTCAACTGCCAAGGTCTGTTCCTTATAGTCTAGTGATTGTTTGTATGTTTTGTCTCTGCAAGCCTGCTGTCTCAGTTCCTACACATCTTGCTGCATAGATTGCTACATAGGTTGTTACATAGATCACTACATACCTTATTACATATGGTAAGCTGCTACATATCCTATTACATAGCTTCCTACATATCTTATTACATAGGTTGCTACCTATTCTGTTACATAGGTTGCTACAGTATCTAAACAAGGTTGCTATACTAACAATGTTTCAAATCAGCAAGGAAAGTGGGAATATTTTCATATTACAAGGTTAAGGGGAAGTAATAGTGCATGGGGTAAAGATTAACTTTAGGGAGAGAAGGCTACGTGCTTTCTGGCAGAGAGAGCAAGGAGAAATGACTATTGTTTTAGGAAGGGAGGAGAATCGGTTGGGGTTCGCTCCTTGAACGCACCTCCCCAAGTGTGGTGGTTGCCACCTCACAATCCGCACTCCATATCTCCTCCCATTTTATTTCTCAGTGCCAATTAGTAAACAAATAATTTTTATTGGAAGATTTGCTTGACTCAGACTCTGCAGAGAAATAACAAGAAACAATAGCTATTATAGTTGGGAAAAGCTTTTCGGGAGTGACTGGCTCGCCACAATGTCACACAAGATCAGTTCCCTCATGGGTCAGCTTCCTCAGTTGTCTCCATGTTGGGGGCTTTGCTTTCTGTGATGTCTTGGCTTGACAATAGATCACTTAGGGGGTCACTCCCAGCTTCCTCATTGGTAGCACAGGAAGGTCTTGTGGGTCCATGTCTGACCAACCATTTAGGGAGCCAGTGAAGGCTGTCAGCTGTTCTAGGAAAAACACAAACATGTCCTTTCCCCTATATCAGAACAGGGTCAGGTCCTTACCAAATACCAGTCAGAGGATTTTTCCATAGCACAACAGGATGTTTAGAATTAGGTACATTCCAAAATGACTCTGCTGGTATGTCCTTGGATATCAACATTTTAAAAATTTAAAGTAAGGCTCAGTGCCTGTAGGGTGCCAGCCACATACACATAAGCTGGTGGGTTCCAACCCAGCCCAGGCCTGCCAAACAATAATGACAACTTACAACCAAAAAATAGCCAGATGTTGTGGCAGGTGCCTGTAGTCCCAGCTTCTTGGGAGGCTGAGGCAAGAGAATCACTTTAGCCCAAGAGTTTGAGGTTGCTGTGAGCTGTGATGCTACAGCACTCTATGGAGGGTGACATAGTAAGACTTTTTCCTCAAAAAAAAAAGTAAAAAGGGCATGGGAGAGAAGGTTATGAGGTTTATTGGGGTGTATCTCCCCCTTCTTTAATTTGTTCCTATGAAATTTGAGAAAAGTGAGAAAAAGACTTATAATGACAGCATGTAACTCAACTCTGTGAGGTGAGGTATAAGATACTTCTTTAGCACATATTTCGTCATTAACAACTATAGTTGCAATACTCAGTAAAATTAGCAAATGTAATTTGCCACCATGGGGAAGTTTCTCAAACAGGTAGGACTATTGTCTAGGAGTTGCCAAAGGCTTGTATTCCTTTTTTAATTAAAGTGGCAACAATTTTAAAATAGGGAGTTAAAACTCATTTTGTCTGTTGTGCTTAAGTGCACCCATTCCAAAGGACCAAGAGGTTGTCATAACAAAGCAATAGGCAATGAGTAGGAAAGATTAGTGAGCCGTGTTCTTTGCAAAGCACAGTCGACCTTGGTTAGAGCTTCTAGTGCAGTGGGTGTTAAAGAATGAGAAGAGGAAGGATGAGCTGGTTCTTTAAGAATGTCCAAAAGGGGCTTTGAGTCTCTTGTAGTAAGCTGCAACGAAGGATGGTGCCAATTAATATTTCTCAGTAATTGTGGAAAATAATTTAGGGTAGTTAATTTATCGGTATAAATTTGGAGTTTTTGAGGGCATATCTAATGATTGTCAATGAGGTGAGTCAAATAGGAAAAGGGGTGAACACTTTGTATCTTTTCTGGGGCTATACATAATCCAAAGGCCGTTTTTTGGGGGGTGAGGTTACAAAATTTAAGTTCATGTACATAGTAGGAACACATTTAGATGTGTCTTTTGAAAGAAGACAAAAAAGGTTTAGTCTTTAACTGAGTTTTTTTTTTAAAGCACAATTTTTAAATACTGTTGAAAATTTTAAAGTGCAGCAATGTAATTTAGTTTCCTTTATCTATGAAATAGTGCAATTGTAATTCAAAACTGGTAAGATTGTAGCAAATTGTGTCTGTATTACTTGATGGCAAAGTTCATATATATGTTAGTTTGCATTTAGAAGAAGAAATAGAAATTATCACAGTAGAGACCCAATTTTAATCTTAATGTGTGCAAAGTTTAAAAGGTAATTGTCAGTTAAGTATGGGGATTCCAGAAGAAATTAAACTGGAGGGGGTACAATTCACTATGTCAAGAAGATTTGGACATTAAGGGTTTCACTGAAGTTTGTGATATTAATTAGCTTTGACTTTATTATTCATACTCGTAGAGAATACTATATGATTTCAAAAATTTAGACCATATGTGTTTGAACAGGATGCAGTTACCATATGAAGCTTGAACTCAAAATTTGGATAAAGAAAAAAAAAGGGCACGATAAACTTCAAGTCAATTTTATGTGCACAAGAGTTGAAAACTTTGAGCCACCTTGAAGAGAAACTGATTCTAAAATTTATAAAACCTATAAATAATCAGAGGCCAAACCAGTATATTAAAATAGATTCTCTAGCAAGTAAAAATCTTGTAGTTTAAACATACGCTTGCACCCACTTTAGATACAAGATGAAACTCACTCCTTAAAGTGGCTCTACTTTGGTAGATACAAATATTTGTAATGAATGCACACCTGCTGTATGTAGTTTATCAGTGGAAACATTCTAGCTAATTCATAAAGGTTTGATGGCATCTGTTTCATTTTCATCATAGTAAGTAGATTTCTCAATGGATAACTAAGTTTATTCTATTTTTTCACATGAGTGTATTGGGAAATCACACTCTGTAAATAAGAGTAACAAAACTATTTCTGTGACCATATAAGTTATTTAGTTGAAAAAGTTTTAAATGCATATTCTTTCATTAATAAGTGGGTCAGGTAATTTAGCAAAAGAAATGATGTTACATAGTAATTCCAAATTTTGCAGAATTACTTAAAGATTATTGTAAGTCAGGTTTATGTTAAGTAAGTGCAGATAAGTTCACTACACAGGTTCCTGTAGGAATCTTTCAATACATGAACATAATTTTAGAGTAGGATCTGAATTGCTTTCTCAATAGTCAAAGAATGAAGTTATGTAACACTTCTAAACAGTTGTTGGTTTGTTGCCAACCATGTTACAGTAAACACAGTTTACATTCAATATAAATCAACCATATCCAATTATTAAATTAAAACAAAAAATATTAACTCCTAAAAGTTGAAAGTAAGATTTTTTTTTTTTTTTGTTACAAGGAGGTAGGGTGATGGGTGTGGTGTCTCACTGGCTGCTTCTTGCAGGTGGAGGGGCAGCGTGGACTGCCTATAAGGAAGATGGGTGGGGTAGAGCATGATCAGTAGGTCATCTCAGGTTGGAACATGTGAGAGTAACCAGATATCCTGAGAAAAGGAAAAAACCAGAGAGGAATGTTACACGTTCACTGGGTAGTTGGGATTCAGGGATTTTGGCGAGTGTTAAGTTGGTGGGGGACAGTACTTGTGATGTCCAATGAGAGTCTTGCAGTGTTTAAGTTTTTCTTTTTTCTTTCTTTCTTCTTCTTCTTCTTCTTTTTTTTTTTTTTTTTTTTTGCAGTTTTTGGCCAGGGTGGGCTTGAACCACCACCTCCACCATATGGGGCTGGCGCCCTACTCCGTTGAGCCACAGGCACCCTCGGAAGTTTTTCTGTAGAGTACAATTTTATTCAGGACCAATGGATCCAGACTGGGGGGTTCGCTTAGCAAACGATTGTAGGGGTACTGTAAAGAACAGTGTGAGGGCCTGTCCAGGGAAGAGATAGAGTCCTGCAGAGCAAGGGAGACAAGAGGGGAACCTGTTGTCCTGCCAACTGGCTAATTTGTTGTCTGGCTTCAGGAGGGTAATGTAATTGAGCTGCCATAGAGGCTTGAGGGCCTCCTCCTGGAAGAACAACTGCAGTGAAAGGGGCATTTTGTTGCCAATTATGTTCTGCCTGTTCTTTCAACGATAAGCAGTTACCACCAGAAAGACATGCCTTTGCAGCAGACTTCTAATCACTGGGAGGGAAAGCATCATTAAACAAAGGATCCACTATGGGGAGAGTGAATGGAATAGTCAGGTCATGTTGTGCACAAGCCTGATTCAGCTCTCGGAGGGTTTTAAAAGAAAGAACCTGATGCTGGCAATTTCGATTGCCCTGTCGATCAACAATTTTGCTAATTGGAAAACAAGAATAGCCATCTAAACATTTCCTCTGTGCACAAGCTTGTTCTAAGGTCAGTTGCAAAGGTGATTTGGAAGTCTGTCCTCATAGAACAACAAGAGGTGGTGGTGATAGAAATTTAGAAGGGGAGGAGCCAGGTGGCGGGCAGAGAAGTGTAGCTGGGGTGGAAGGGAGACACGAAGTCCAGCCATAGTCAATAATAGCTCAGAGGGATCAGAAGAGGAGCTCTCTTCAGAGTACTTTGATTCCTCATTTTGTAATTCTTATTGAGAGACACTTCAGTGGGACGGGTTTATCAGACGTAGGTCTCTCTGCCAGAGAAGAAGGAGAAACATTTATCATCTGAAAAGGGGGGTACATCTGTTCAAGGTTAGGATGTAAATAGTCCTTAACTAGAGCAAAAGCATCAGTAGGAACATCAGAAGGTCCGAATGTAGTAGCGGCATTAACGGTGCCTTTCTCAGGAAACCAAGGACAAACTTCCTGAATAAGGTGAAGAAACCGCTGTAATTGAGTGACAGGAATATGATAGCCACGGGTTTTTAACATAGACTTAAGCATTAGAATAAAGAATTCTTGCCCCATCATTTGTTACTCCTGATGAGTTCCCCCGAACACAAGTTTACTTGTGAACTGTGCAGTTTCTTTTTTCTTTTCATGGGGGCTTCCCTCACCCGTGTGCACCTACTATCCCATACTCTGGTCCCTGTTGAGGCCACTTTTTGCCAGCCAGAGTGAAGAGTAAACAAACCAGAGTGGGAATGGTGGGGAATGAGAAAATAAGACACCCAAGAGACAAAGATCACACGAGAGATAAGGATGGGACCGGAGGGTCTGACGCAGCCGATGGCTGCAGCCAGCACCCAACTGTTGACCAGCTTTATTTATATAGTACCTAAATAAGGTTGCTATACTAACAATGTTGCAAATTAGCAAGGAAAGCAAGTGGGAATATTTTCATTTTATAAGGTTGAGGGGAATTAATATACATGGGGTAAAGATTAACTTTAGGGAGAGAAGGCTATGTGCTTTCTGACAGACGGAGCAAGGAGAAAGTACCATTTTTTAGGAGAGGCAGTTTGGAGGTTGTTCCTTGAAGGCACCTCCTGGACTGTGGGGGTCTTGCCATCTCACAATCCACACTCCACACCCCTGCTTGTATTTTCTCGTTCAATAATTAATATCCCTCAATTTCTTATTCCCTCAGGGGCAGCTTTTTTTCTCCTACATAGTACCAGATTTTATGTGTTTTATCTAATCTGTAAAAACTGTGTTAATTTACATAAAGATCATACCTTGTGTATAGTACAGATTCCCATGGCTTTCAGTTGTGATTTTTGAAGGTCAAACACTATCAAAAGAACTGATCAACCCAATTATAAACATTTGACCCTATTAATTTGTGAAGAATTTACTTATTTAAAAATAATTGCATGTGCGCAGGGTGCAGGTCAGGCTCATGCTTGTAATCCTGGCACTCTGAGAGGCCGAGGCAGGTGGATTGCCTGAGCTCAGGAGTTCGAGCCCAGCCTGAGCAACAGTGAGACCTTGTCTCTAAAAAATAGCTGGGTGTTGTGGCAGGTGCCTGTAGTCCCAGCTACTTGGGAGGTAATAATAGCAATAATTACATGTGAATTTATCAGCATGATTGTAATAAAAGGAAAAAAATGTCATTGTCTTATTCATAAGCATGGCAAGATGAGAAAGAGACCACAGTTAGCTATTTCTGACTGATTGAGCTTAAGTTGTTGTTATTGTTTCCAAATGAAAGCCTTGGCAAAAAATAGTTCAAGTTAAGTTTTTCTTAATGTTTGCATATCAGGCAAGATTGAGGTCTCTAATGAACCCTAACTATGGGACTTTGTAGGCTTTGTCTTCATTTAAGTTTGTTTTTTAATTTTATCTCCCATTTCTACTTTAACTTGTAAATGTAAGGTAATTTAATTTAATTTATTATTATTATATATATTTTTACAAATGTCGACACTTGTATTTGAAGATGTGTCCTGGTTTCAAGTTCATTTGTAGTACTATCATTATTGGATTGACTCCTTTGATTGAAATGATAAACTGCTATCCCCAACTACAATAAGAGCTGTGGGTTCTGTGGAGGTCATGGAAAAGATGGAGTAGCAGTGGAAAGGAGTCAGATCTGTAATCCACATGTGCAGTTAAATATCATATGAATAAAATGCATGATTATGTAAAATTTAAAATATTCAAAAAACCAGAGTTTATCTCATCTATTATAATGTGGAACGTATTAGTCAAAGAACTAAAGAAGCCAAATACTTTTCTTTTTCTTACATAAAAATTAAGTACATTTATATGATGATGTATTGCATGATCCCAGTGTAAAATGCCAATAAAAATATGTGAATAAAATAGGGCAGCCTCTGTGGCTCAGTGAATGGGGTGCCAGCCCCATATACTGAGGGTGATGGGTTCAAACCCATCCCCGGCCAAACTGCAAAACAAAAAAATAGCCAGGCATTGTGGTGGGTGCCTGTAGTCCCAGCTACTCAGGAGGCTGAGGCAAGAGAATTGCCTAGGCCCAGGAGTTGGAGGTTGCCATGAGTTGTGATGCCACATCACTCTACTGAGGGCAACAAAGTGAAACTCTATCTCTAAAAAAAAAAAAAAAAAAAAAAAAAAATATATATATATATATATATATATGAATAAAAGGTAACAATGTGTAACACAATGACATCACCCATATTAAATTTAATATTGTATACTAAAATAAGATCAACTGAAACCTGCTAAATGGAAAAAATGTTTTAAAATTAGGCAAATAATATGAGCCAGGTACAGAATTCTTCTTCCTTTTTTTTTTTTTTTGTGACTACTCTGAAAATAATAGAAAACATATGATCAATGAGAATGGCCCAGAACTGAGAATGGTCCACATCACAAAATCTCAAAGTTGCAGATGCTGGCATGGATGTGGAAAAAAAGGAACACTTTTACACTGCTGGTGGGACTGCAAACTAATACAGCCTCTTTGGAAGGAAGTATGGAGAATCCTCAAGGAACTCAAATTAGACCTCCCATTTGATCCTGCAATCCCATTATTAGGCATCTACCCAGAAGAAAAAAAATCTGTATATCATAAGGACATTTGCATTAAACAGTTTATTGCAGCTCAATTTACAATTGCCAAATGTGGAAACCTAGATGCCCACCAACCCAGGAATGGATTAACAAGCTGTTGTATATGTATACCGTGGAATACTATTCAGCCATTAAAAAGATGGAACCTCTACATCTTTTGTATTAACCAGGATGGAGGTGGGATGTTCTTCTTAGTAAAGGATCACAAGAATGGAGAAGCAAGAATCCAATGTACTCAATTCTAATATGAAGGCAGCAGATGAGCTAATACAAGGTGATGGGTAGGGGAAGTAGGGAGGGGGGACAGGAGGTTGAGAGCCAGTAGAGGGGAGGTGGGAGGGGGATGAGAGTTCACAGTGTCTGGCACACCTCATGGGTTTGGGGCACAATTATAAGAGGGAGTTTACCTAACAAATTCAAAATAACAAAACAAAATAAGCAAACAGAAGCTGCATGGTGACTCACACCTGTAATCCTAGAACTCTGGGAGGCTGAGGCAGGTGATTGCCTGAGCTCACAGGTTCAAGACTAACCTGAGTCAGAGTGAAACCCTGTCTCTAAAAATGGCTGGGCGTTGTGGCGGGCACCTGTAGCCCCAACTACTTGGGAGACTGAGGCAAAAGAATCACTTGAGCCCAAGACTTTGATGTTGCTGTGAGCTGTGACACCACAACACTCTACCCAGGGCAACAAAGTAAGACTCTGTCTCAAAAAACAAACAAAAAACAAAAGCTCACTTTCTGAAGAGAATCAGAGATGAGGTCTGTCAGCCATTCAGATTTTCCATCCTCTTCCATAGTGAAAATGGACTTGGGTGGACCCAAACAGGCAACACAAGTGACCACAAGGACAACAGCCCTAGTGCCGAGCCTTCACCTCCTTCCTCCTATGACAAAATTCAACTGATTCTCATCAAAGCCCACCCTGTTTCCCAACCTCTACCATCTAGACAAGTTCCAGAATACCCCCCTCAGAATTATCTTGAGGAGATGGGACAAGAGGTGGTAGAGCTCCAGACTCAGATCAGCTGCCTCATCAAAAGTGTATACCTACTCCTCAGAGCCCTCACATGGTAGGGGGCTCAGCCCATGTCTCAATAAGTGTTCCCTAAAAGGATCTTTGGTCACCTCCTCTGAGGAGAGTGCCCAGGACTGGGACCCTCTATGTTAGGCAGTACCTACCCTCCACTCTCACATGACTGAGGAACTGATGCCCTGAGGAGGGAAAAGAGGCAGGGAACAGCCTGTGTGTGGTGAGTCTGTTTTCCCAGTTCTGGTGCCTGTGCAAATGGGGCAACCCCAGAGAATCCTGAAGGCAGACAACAGACACTGTGTGATGAAATTATGTAAACTTGTGTTTAAATGAAACTTATAATTGCACATAAATAATTTTAAATCATTTAAATTATAAGAAACTGAGTTAAATTTTATAAGGGCATTAAAATGTACCAGTGTGATATAAGTGTCAACCGGTCTGTGAAACTAGTGTATGATGCCCCATGATCATACCAATGTACATAGCTATGATTTAATTAAAAAAAATAAATAAATAAAAATAAATAATAATAAAAAGGAAAAAAATGTAATTTTAATAGAAAACTATAGGAATTTGTGTACTTGGTGTGTAAATGACTGAATTGGGGGTAAGTCTGTGAAGGCCAAATATGGGTGGAAAGCAGTCTGCTACTTACTGAGTAGGACATCTACTTTCAAACTTTTGTTATTTTTAACCGGGTGCCCTCACATGATAGTAGAATTTTTAACTCCAGACAGGATTTCCAAGGGAACCATGGTACGGATTTTGCTAATTTTGGTTATCAAAATCATTATAAAACCATTTGATTAGTTTATGTAATGGTCAACCAAATGCTACTACAGATAGCATATTACACAGGTGTTTTGATTGGCCTTTTCACTGAAAATCAATTTTTCTTAATTTTATTCATCAAATTTTATAAATTTAGGTAAAAGCAAACTTGTAATTATCCTGTGTTCTACAGATTTATACTTTGTTAGAAATAAAATTTAGCAGGCAAATCTCATACCTATTCTTTCAAAATCTGGATTTTAAATAATATTTTAGGCGAGTCGCATGCACATTAATCATTGTTAAGTGAGGTCATTTTATCCTTAAAAGGGTGAATTTTATGAGTTCTTTGATGTGTCAAAAGGTACAATTAAGCTCAGCACTTGTAGCTCAAGCGGCTAAGGCACCAGCCACATATATCTGAGCCGTTGAGTTAGAATCCAGCCTGGGCTCTCCAAACAACAATAATGCCTGCAAACAAAAAATGGGCGGGCATTGTGGGAGGCGCCTGTAGTCCCACCTACTTAGGAGGCAGCAGCAGGTGAATGGCTTGAGTCCAGGAGTTGGAGGTTGCTCTGAGCTGTGATGACATGGCACTCTACCCAGGGCGACAGCTTGAGGCTCTGTCTCAAAAATAAAATAAAATAATAAAAAGAAAAAAGTTAAAAAAATTTTTTAAAGGTACAATTAATAGTGTCTTTTTAATGTGTATACACCATATTTCATGAAAGGTACAATAAAATAGAGTGGATAGTGGGTTGAAGTGTAGACTTAAAAAAATGGCACATGTTTAGAAGTTGAGGCAAGGTCCCAAGTCTGTTATAATATTTTGTATATGTTCAAACGTTTCTGTCATAAATCACTTGTGTAACAAAATGAGGTTAACATACTGTATTAGCTGTTAAGATCTTGGTTGCCTTTGGGGAGGATGAGGAAGAAAATGTCAGAGGTGTGAGTCAGGCTGGTTCTGTTTCTCCATGAAGGCTCTGTGCATGTATTTCTGTATGCATATTATACATCAATAGTAAGTTTACACTTCCCATATTTGCACACATTTTGTAACTTAATACCTCAGAATAATAGCAATGTTTTATTTTGTGTTACTGTGGGACACCTGACTCTGGACATCATCAGATGAGCACTAATATTCCGAGGTGTTTATTCATGTCCTAACCCTTAGTTAACTTGCTAGGTCTTTCAAATATACCTCAGTTTGGTAAGTAGCATGACTTTGATTTATGGGAATGCAATTTTCCCCCAGAAAAGTCCTCCCCATTAATGCTCCTCGAGGCCAGGGCCCCTAGCCCAGGGCCCTGCACAGACAGTGTGTGCACCCAGCACATGGGGAATTGAGTTGAATCAGGAACAAAACGAGTAGCAGAGGTCTGTTGGGCAAAGGATAGTAAGTAGCCCACAGCCCAGAAGTAAATGTATTCATATTCATGTCAGAAATCATTTCCAACTAGTCACCCAAAGATTTTGCTTTAACACATGGTTTTTGGCTTGGCCACACCGTAATCACATGGAGAACTATTGATCACATCAATAAGCAGGTCCCACTCCAGGGACCGAGATTTACTCAACCTGGTGTTACTTGAGTTTATGTCATTTTAACCCAGCCTCCCTCCCCTCCCCACCATAGTGATTGTAATATGCAGCCAGGGTGAGAAGCTCTGGTCCAGGGAGAGGGATGCATTGGGCATGGTAATTCCCATGTGTGCTGTGGGGATTTGCCCAGGGCCACGCCTAAGTTTATAATCTTAGAAAATATCTTTACCCTGTTAAAAATTAAAGGATGACTTCAAGATATACCTGTTTGCCTAAATTGTATTAGGAAGAAAAATCTTCTTAGCACATCTATCTTCACGGTGTTTCCTGGTAATGTAAGAGGTTGTGTTTAATATAGTATTTTAATTATGATAGCGTGTGCTGAAAATATAAATAGACTACAAATTTCAGAAAGGGATAAAGAGTTTGCAGACATGTACAGTGCATAATACAGGTTTTAAAATTTCTCCTCAATTGGCTTGTGTTCAGCAAATGGTGTAAACAGTGGTGTCTGATAAGAGACATCACAGGAGCTTGGGCTGGAGGGGATCTCTGGGTGTCTCCAGGAAAGGCGGCTCTGTTCTACACACAGGCTGTCCCAGGCACATTGTCCTGTTGTTTCAGGTTTTCTCCCAGAGTGAGAGGAGACTGAGGAGTAGATGGAAGGAATTCTGAGAACAAATCCCCTCCCTTCTTCCTGCTGCACCACATGATTCCCACCCACTCATGAACACACACGTTGGGCATCTAAGTGGCCAAGGCCCTCCCAGGACAAGGCTCTACCCTCAGGAATCCCACCACAGTGCATTTGCTCCTAGAACATCTTGCCTAAAATCTGCACAGATGCTGAGAGGACTCCTGGCTCATTCTCACTCACAGACACTGAATCTGTAGCAGCAACCTAGCCCCTCCACCAAACTAGGGTTCTGAACCACCGATTACAAGCTCATCTGCCTGCATGGACACAGCATGAGCTGGAGCATAGCCCCATCTGGGCCAGTGTCTGTAGCACACACTCTGTTCTGTCTTTTTATCATAGGTGCTTTTTGTTTGTTTGTTTGTTTGTTTGTTTTTAATTTTTATTTTTACATATACATGTGTTAGTTAGGTTTCCGTGTTTTTTGCCTTCACAAAATTAAAAAAAACTTAAAATTTAATAGCAATAACAATGTTTAAGGTAAGGACTAGAAACAAAAACTTCATAAAGAATGAACAAACATAAATACATTCAGAAAAGGAATCAGACAATTGCTACATCAAAATGTTCAGCAATAATAATAATAATGCAAAGAAAGTAACATTCACATTGTCAAATAAGAGTATGTCGATTATAGAATGCTTTAACTCTGAGATTCGGTATGAAGTCATCAGTTAACTTCTTTTTTTTTTTTAATTATCAAAAAAATAGACAACTAATATTTATAAATAAAAGTAAGGGCGGCTCCTGTGGCTCAGTGAGTAGGGCGCTGGCCCCACATACCGAGGGTGGCGGGTTCAAACCCAGCCCCGGCCAAATTGAAAAAAAAAAAAAAAAAAAATATATATATATATATGTATATAACTAAATAAAAGTAACAGATAATTTCAAAAAACAGATCATGGGTGGCGCCTGTGGCTCAAAGGAATAGGGTACCAGCCCCATGTGCCAGAGGTGGCAGGTTAAAAACAAGCCCCGGCCAGAAAATGAAAAAAAAAAAAAAAAAAAAAATAGCCAGGTGTTGTGGCAGGCTCCTGTAGACTCTTGTGTCAAAACAAACAAAAAACAGATCGTGCTAAATCTTATAAACAATAGAAAAACAAGAAATACTTCAAAATCATTCTACTTGATCTGGGTATACCTGATATTAAAATTGGAGAAAATATATTATTCTAAAGGGGAAATTACAAACATATGTCACTTATAAATGAGGATACAATATCCTAAACAACATATTAACAAGTTGAGTTAAGAATTAATGTTTAAGTAATAAACTTTGGTCAAAATTAAAACTAATTTATGTGAAAATTAGTCACTATTTTTTTTCTTGTTCTTTCTTTTTTTCTTTTTTATTAAGTCATATATACATAGATCATGAATTCATCTATGCCTTTGTGGGATTCAATGTGTTGATTATTTGTACAAATTGGAGTGCTTACATCCTACTAATTAACATAGATTTCACCTTATTTTCTTAATCACAGTGTTAAGATATTTGTGTTCAATACTTGATAGATTTGACTTGTACCCTTGCAATATGCTCCATAGATGTGTCTCACCATTAACCCTCCCAATATAGAACCACCCCCTCCCTTCCATCCCCCACCTCTTCCCTCCTTCATCCCTGGCTATAGTTGTGATTCATCTCTCATATGAAAGTGCAAGTGATTATAAATTGGTTTTATAGTAGTACTGAGTACATTGGATATATTTTTTTTCTATTCCTGAGATACTTTACTAAAAAGAGTATTTTCCAGCTCCATGCGTGTAAACATAAAAGAGGTAAAGTCTCCATCTCTTTTTAATGCTGCATAGTATTCTATGGTATACATATATCATAATTTATTAATCCATTCATGGGTCTATGGGCACTTGGGCTTCTTCAATGACTGGGAAATTATGAATTGGGCTGCAATGAACAATCTGGTGCAAATATCTTTGTTGCCAAGTGATTTTTGGTCTTTTGGATATACACCTAGTAAAGGAATTGCAGGATCAAATGGCAGGATCTACATTTAGATCCCTGAGTGTTCTCCAAACTTCTTTCCAAAAAGAAGGTACTAGCTTGCATTTCCACCAGCAGTGCAAAAGCTTCCCTTTTTTTCCACATCCACGCCAACATCTGTAGTGTCAGGATTTTGTGATGAGGGTTACTCTTATTGGAATTAGATGATATCTCAAAGTGATTTTGGTTTGCATTTCGCTGATGATTAAAGATGATAAGCATTTTTTCATGTGTCTGTAGAGCATGCACCTGTCTTCTTCAGAGAAGCTTCTGTTCATGTGTCTTGCCCACAATGAAATGGGATCACTTGTTCTTTTCTTATTAGTAAGTTTGAGTTCTCTGTGGATGCTGGTTACCAAACCTTTGTCAGAAATATAACCTGCAAAAACCCTCTCCCATTCAGAGGGCTGTCTACTTGCTTTACTTACTGTGTTCTTGGAAGTGAAGAAGCTTTTTAGTTTGATCAGATCCCAGTACTGTATTTTTGATGTTGCTTCAATTGCCCACAGGGTTCTTCTCATGAAGTATTCTCCCAGGCCAATTTTTTCAAGTGTTTCCCCTGCACGCTCTCCAAGAATTTTTATAGTTTTATGTCTTAAGTTTAAGTCCTGTAACCAGTGAGAGTCAATTTTTGTTAGAGGAGAAAGGTGTGGGTCCAGTTTCAGTCTTCTACAAGTAACCAGTCAATTCACCCAGCACCATTTGTTAAATAGGGAATCTTTCCCCCAATTTATATTTCTGATAGGCTTATGAAAGATCAAATGATGATAAGTGTCTGGGTTCATCGCTTGGTTTTCAGTTCGGTTCCATACACTTATCTCTCTATTTTTGTGCTAGTACCGTGCTGTTTTGATCACTATAGATTTATAGTATAGTCTGAACTCTGGAAGCATGATTCCTCCTGATTTGTTTTTATTTCTAAGTAATGTCTTGGCTATTTGATGTTTTTTCTATTTCCATATAAAACAAAGTACTAATTTTTCCAGATCTTTAAAGTGTGACAGAGGTACTTTAATAGGGATTGCATTAAATCTGTAGATTGCTTTGGGTGATATAGACATTTTAACAATGCTGATTCTTCCCAGCCATGAGCATGGCATATTTTTCCATTTGTTAACATCTTCAGCTATTCCTTTTTTCAGAGTTTCATAATTCTCTTTATAGAGATCTTTCACGTCCTTTGTTAGATACAGTCCAAGATATTTCATCTTCTTTGGCACTATTGTAAAGGGAATAGAATCCTTGATTGTTTTTTCACTTTGACTATTGTTGGTATATATAAAGGCTACAGATTTGTGAGTATTGATTTTTTTATCTGGAGCTGTATTCCTTGATCACTACTAGGAGTTTTGTAGTTGAGTCCCTGGGGTTTTCCAGATATACAATCATATCATCTGCAAAGAGTGACAGTTTGATCTCCTCTCATCCTATTTGGATACCCTTGATTGGCTTCTCATGCCTGATTGTGATGGCTAAGACTTCCATTACAATGTTAAAAAGCAGTGGAGACAATAGGCAACCTTGCCTGCTTCCTGATCTGAGTGGAAATGATTTCAGTTTTACTCCCTTCAATATGATATTAGCTGTGGGTTTGCGGTAGATGGCTTCTATCAGTTTAAGAAATGTTCCTTCTATACCTATATTCTCTCTCTCTCTCTCTCTCTCTCTTTTTTTTTTTTTTTGATACAAAGCCTCAAGCTGTCACCCTGGGTAGAGTGCTGTGGCATCACAACTCGCAGCAACCTCCAACTCCTGGGCTTAAGCAATTCTCTTGCCTCAGCCTTCCCAAGTAGCTGGGGCCACAGGCACCTGCTGCAACTCCCAGCTATTTTTTTGGTTGCAGCCATCATTGTTGTTTGGTGGGCCTGAGGTGGATTCAAACCCACCAGCTTAGGTGTATGTGGCTGGTGCCTTAGCTGCTTGAACCACAGGCACCGAGCCTATACCTATTTTCTTAAGCGTTCTGATCAAGAAAGGATGCTCGATATTATCAAAAGCTTTTTCCGTGTCAATTGAGAGAATCATATGTTCTTTGTTTTTTATTTTGTTTATGTGATGTATTATATTTATAGATTTGTATATATTGAACCATCCTTGGAATTCTGGGATAAAACCCACCTGGTCATGATGTATAATTTGTTTGATGTATTGCTGGATTCTGTTTGCTAGGATCTTATTGAATATTTTTGCATCAACATTCATTAGAGATATTGGTCTATAATTTTCTTTTCTTGTTGGGTCTTTTCCTGGTTTGGGGATCAGCGTGATATTTGCTTTATAGAATGTGTTGGGAAGTATTCCTTCTTTTTAAATGTTTTGGAAAAGGTTAAGTAATATAGGTACTAGTTCCCCTTTAAAGGTTTTGTAGAATTCTGATGTGAAGCCATCTAGTCCTGGACTCTTATTTTTTGTGAGATTTCTTATAATTGATGCTATTTTAGAACTTGATATAGGCTAGTTCAACATTTCTACTTCTTTCTGGCTAAATCTAGGAAGGTGGCATGCTTCCAAGTATTGGTCTCTTTCCTTCAGATTTTCATACTTCTGAGAATAGAGTTTTTTGTAATATTCATTAAGGCTGTTTGAAATTTCTGAGGAGTGTGTTGTTATTTGGCCTTTATCATTTCTGATTGATGAAATTTGGGATTTTACTCTTTTATTTCTGGTTAGGTTGGCTATATTTACCTTTTAAGGTAAGATGAGATTCTTGTATGCAGCAGATATCTGGCCTGAGTTTTGTATCCAGTCAGCCATCCTGTGCCTCTTTAGAGGACAATTTAAACCATTCATATTAATTGAGAGTATTGATAAGCCTGGTAGTATTTTGGGTATTCGAGTTTTTCAAAAGTTCAGTGGACATTTTTAATCCTTTCACCACTATGGAAGTTGGAGTTGATCAAAAGTTTCTGAGAGAGTTTACTTTGGTGATCGAGGATTATGCTGGTCATTATGGAGGATCGGTCTGAGAATATCTTGGAGAGCTGGTTTAGTTATGGCAAATTTCTTCAACATGTGAATGTCATTGAAGTATTTAATTTCTCCATCATAAATGAAACTCAGTTTAGCTGGGTACTTGATCCTGGGTTGAAATTTATTTTGTATTAGGATTTTAAAGGTAGATGACCACCCTCTTCTAGCTTGAAAGGTTTCAGCAGAGATATCTGCAGTCATTTTAATATTCTTCCCCTTGTAGGTTATGGTTTTCTTACATCTGGCTGCTTGCAGAATTTTCTCTTTCATATTAACTTTGGCAAAGTTAATTATAATGTATCTGGGAGATGTTTTATTTGGGTTGAGTTGTGCTGGAGTTCTGAAACTGTCTGCTATCTGAATTTCAGAATCTCCTGGATTATTTCTTGCAGTAGAGCATCTATGCCTTTCAAAGCAACCTTGTTGCCTTTAGGAATTCCTATAAGGTGAATATTAGTTCTCTTCAAATTATCCCAGAGCTCTCTGAGAGAAAGATCTGTTTTTGCTCTCCACTTCTCTTCCTCTTTGAGTGTTTGGGCACATTCAAAAGCTTTGTTTTCAATGTCAGAGATCCTTTCTTCTGCCTGCTCCATTCTGTTACTGAGGGATTCTTCTGTATTTTTCAGAGCTTTGAGGGCTGCAAGTTCTTGCCTCAATGTGTCAAAATCTTTGGTGATTTTGTCTTTGAATTTATTGAATTCTTGAGACAACTTTTGAGTTACTTCTTGAAATTTAATTCCATCTTTACCTCCATTCTGTTGATCTTATTTGCCATCCAAATTCTGAACTCGATTTCTGACATCTCAGCCATTTGTTTATGAATGGGATCATCTGGTGTGTCTGTTTTGTCATT